>CAUYRH010047526.1:0-24323 GCA_963574655.1 Perodicticus potto
CTTTGGCTACCCTAACCAGGAAAAAAAGAGTAAAATCTCTAATTTCATCAATCAGTAATGGTAAAGTTAAAATAACAACAGATTCCTCAGAAATAAAAAAAATCATTAATGAATATTACAACAAATTTATTCTCAGAAATATGAAAATCTGAAGGAAATTAACTAACACATGAAAACACACCACCTTCCAAGACTTAGCCAGAATGAAGTGGAAATGTTGAACAGGCCTATATCAAATTCTGAAATAGCATGAGCTATACAAAATCTCCCTAAAAAGAAAAGCCCAGGACCAGATGGCTTCACATCAGAATTCTACCAAACCTTTAAAGAGGAACTAGTACCTCTATTACTCAACCTTTTCCAAAATATAGAAAAAGAAGGAATACTACCCAGAACATTCTATGAAGCAAACATCACCTTGATCCCCAAACCAGGAAAAGACCCAACAAGAAAAGAAAATTATAGACCAATATCACTAATGAATCTTAATGCAAAAATAGTCAAAAGATCCTCACAAACAGAATCCAGCAACACATCAGACAAATTATACACCATGCCCAGGTGGGTTTTATCTCAGGGTCTCAAGGCTGGTTCAATATACATAAATCTATAAATATAATTCATCACATAAACAAATTAAAAAACAAGACCATATTATTCTCTCAATTGATGCAGAAAAAGCTCTTGGTAATATCCGGCATCCTTTCATGATCAGAACACTTAAGAAAATGGGTATAGAAGGAACATTTCTTAAACTGATTGAGGCCATCTACAGCAAACCTACAGCCAATATCATATTGAATGGAGTTAAATTGAAATCATTTCCACTCAGATATGGAACTAGGCAAGGTTGTCCACTGTCTCCACTGCTTTTTAACATTGTAATGGAAGTCTTACGTATCACAATTAGGCAAGAAAAGGTGATCAAGGTTATCCACTTAGGGTCAGAAGAGATCAAATTTTCACTCTTCACAGATGATATTATTGTATATCTGGAAAACAACAGGAATTCTACTACAAAACTCTTAGAAGTGATCAAGGAATACAGCAGCATCTCAGGGTACAAAATCAACACTCATAAATCTGTAGCCTTTATATATACCAACAATAGTCAAGCTGAAAAAACAGTCAAGGACTCTATTCCATTCATAGTAGTGCCAAAGAAGATGAAATATTTGGGAGTTTACCTAACAAAGAACATGAAAGTTCTCTATAAAGAGAACTATGAAACTCTAAGAAAAGAAATAGCTGAAGATGTTAACAAAAGGAAAAACATACCATGCTCATGGCTGGGAAGAATCAACATTGTTAAAATGTCCATACTACCCAAAGCAATATATAATTTTTATGCAATCTCTATTAAAGTTCCACTGTCATACTTTGAATATCTTGAAAAAAATACTTCATTTTACATAGAATCAGAAAAAACTTCAAATGGCCAAGACATTACTCAGAAATAAAAACAAAGCAGGAGGAATTATGCTACCAGACCTCAGACTATACTATAAAGCGATAGTAAAAACAGCATGATACTGGAACAAAAAACAGAGAGGTAGATGTATGGAACAGAATAGAGAACTAAGAGATAAACCCAGCTACTTACCGCTATTTGATCTTTGACAAGTCAATTAGAAACATTCAGTGGGGGAAAGATTCCCTATTTAACAAATGGTGCTGGGTGAACTGGCTGGCGACCTGTAGAAAACTGACTCTGGACCCACACCTTTCACCATTAACTAAGATAGATTCGCACTGGATTAAAGATTTAAACTTAAGACATGAAACTATAAAAATACTAGAAGAAAGTGCAGCAAAAACTCTTTAAGAAATCGGCCTGGGGGAATAATTTATGAGGAGGACCCCCTGGGCAATTGAAGCAACATCAAAAATACACTACTGGGACCTGATCAAACTAAAAAGCTTCTGCACAGCCAGAACACAGTAAGTAAAGCAAGCAGACAGCCCTCAGAATGAGAGAAGATATTTGCAAGTTATTTCTCTGACAAAGGTTTAATAACCAGAATCCACAGAGAACTCAAACATATTAGCAAGAAAAGAACAAGTGATCCCATCTTGGGGTGGGCAAAGGACTTGAAGAGAAACTTCTCTAAAGAAGACAGGCACACGGCCTACAGACATGTGGGAAAAAATGCTCATTATCCTTAATCATCAGAGAAATGCAAATCAAAACTACTTTGAGATATCATCTAACTCCAATAAGACTAGCCCACATCACAGAATCCCCAAACCAGAGATGTTGGCGTGGATGTGGAGAAAAGGGAAAACTTCTACACTACTGCTGGGAATGTAAACTAATATGTTCCTTTTGGAAAGATGTTTAGAGAACACTTAGGGATCTAAAAATAGACCTACCTTTCGATCCTGCAATTCCTCTATTAGGTATATATATCCAGAAGACCCCAAATCACATTATAACAAAGATATTTGTACAAGAGGGTTTATTGCAGCCCAATTCATAATTGCTAAGTCATGGAAGAAGCCCAAGTGCTCATCAACCCATGAATGGGTTAATAAATTGTGGTATATGTACACCATGGAATATAATGTAGCCTTAGAAAAAGATGAAGACTTTACCTCTTTCATTTTTACATGGATGGAGCTGGAACATATTCTCCTTAGCAAAGTATCTGAAGAATGCAAGAAAACGTATACAGTGTACTCAGCCCTACTATAAAACCAATTTATAGCTTTCATATGAAGGCTATATAAAATATAGCATATTATAGCATAAGAATATGGGGAAAGAGGAGAGGGAGGGGAGGGAAGGGGGAAGGATGGGGGGAGGGAGGGTAATTGGTGGGACACCTACAGTGCATCTTAGGAGGGTACAGGTGAAACTTACTAAATGCAGAATATAAATGTTTTAACACAATAACTAAGAAAATGCTGTGAAGGCTATATTAACTAGTTTGATGAAAATATTTCAAATTGTATATAAAACCAGCACATTGTACCCATGATTGCATTAAATGTACACAGCTATGATTTAATTTAAAAAAAAAAGTCCCCAAACAACATATTCTGGCATGAATGAGGAGAGAAGGAAGCTCTTATATATTGTTGGAGGGACTGCAAACTAGTACAAGTTCTGTAGAAAATGGTATAAAGATACCACAAAGAACTAAAAGTAGACTTACCATTTGATTTAATAATCCCACTATTGAGTATTTACCCAAAGGAAAAAAATGTCCTTTTATTAAAAGGACATGTGCACTCAAATTTTTATTGCAGCACAAATTCACAATCACAAAGATGTGGAATCAACCCTAGTGCCCATCAATACATGAATGGATTAATAAAATGTGGTATATGTATACCATGGAGTATTACTCAGCTATAAAACATGGTGAACTAATGTCTTTCATAAACCCGGATGGAATTGGAGATCACCCTTCAAAGCAAAATATCACAGGAATGTAAAAACAAACACCACATGTACTCAATATTAAATTGAAACTAATCAAAGAAAATCCATGTGCACATTTGGTAGTAAAATTCAACAAAAGCAAGCAAGTGGGAGAAAGAGAGGAGGGGATAGGTAGATCACACCTAATGGGTGCAATGTAAACATTTAGGGAATGGGCACATTTATAACTTTAACTTAAACTGTACAAAAGCAATCCATATATTCGAAATAAGAGTACTCCTATAATGTTCTGAAATTTAAAAAAAGAAGACCAAAAAAAAAAAAAAAAGGAAAGAAAGAAAAGAAAGAAAAAGAAAATTATCTCTCTTCCTGACTAAAAGTTAAATTCATAAGGCAAAGGCAATACCTACTGTTAACTATTGTGTCTCTAGCACCCACAGAATGGTTTGGCATAAGGAGATGACTAGTTAATTTTTGCTGCAATGAATAACTAAACTTTATCTTTAGATCACTGAGTAATGAATTATGAAAGGAACACAGCAATGTGAGAATAAAAAGTAAACATCAGTAAGCTTAAGGCTAAATTCAAAACATGGAAGAAAATTATATGATGCCTTTAGATTTTAGGAAATGTATGCATGAAAATAATGACAGGTTATATAACTATAATGTTAATTACTATGACAAAAATAAAATTAGTTTCTCTTATTTTTAATAAAACTCAAAAGGAGAAGAAAATAACTGGTTGTGTTCACATTTCTTAGGGTTATATTCATTTATACTTACTAAGTTACTGTAGCTTGAAGGTATTTTGATTTTTATAATGTTTAGCCTGTATTAATACCTCTAGAATCCTATTTAATGCCTTTCAGAGGTTAATAAATCTTAGAAGCTAAAATTTTCAGAGACTTGAATCTTAATTATATTATCATTTTGGAATTTTTTCAAACCTCAGGCACTTTTTAGGTCATTGTTTTGGCCAGTTCCTACTAGTGACTGGGTATTCTTAAGCTTAAGACCATAAAAACATTTAAAGAGCTGTAAAGTCCTGACTCTCAAAGTCAGAACTTGAGGAAGTGTGCAAATACAACTTTTAGTGCTTGTGCCTGTCTACCTCAACCAAACATACATAATCATCTCAAATATTTATAAATCAGACATAGCCTAAAAATATTAGTAAAAAATGTTTAGTTATATTCTAGTTGAAGAGTCTTTATGAACCTGAACAAGTATGTTTAAAAGCTGAATGATGGCACAAAACCCAATCACCAGAAATTATATTTTCATTATTCTCATGCTCTGTCATATTCATTCATTTTAAAATAATATATCAACATATCACATAGTTTGTATTTCTTTTCAAAGTAATGCAAATTTAACAGATGCCAAAGTTATTAGGGGATTTTTTGTATTGTTCTCTGAAAACACTTTACCAGGAAAAGTGCTACTTAACTTTCCTGTCTATTTCAACTCAAAATTTGGTAATCAAAAATTTCAGACCACTATTCCCTTTTAAGATCTAATGAAAAGATATTAAGTTATTAATTATGAAATGTCCAATGTTCTTAAGTACTAAGTTTGATAGTTGATATCTCTCACATTTCACTTCGACACTTCTTGTTTATTAATTTATTTTTATTTTTTTATTAAATTATAGCTGTGTACATTAATGCAATCATGGGATACAATGTGCTGGTTTTGTATACAAATAACATTTTTTCATCAAACTGGTTAACATAGCCTTTATGGCAGTTTCTTAGTTATTGTGTTAAGACATTTATATTCTACATTTAGTAAGTTTCACACGTACCCTTATAAGATGCACCATAGGTGTGGTCCCACCAATTACCCTCCCTCCGCCCTTCCTTCCCCCTCCTCTCCCCTCCCTTTCCCCTTTCTCGATATTCTTGTGCTATAATTCGGTTATAGCTTTCATATGAAAGCTATCAATTAGTTTCATAGGAGGGCTTATTAATTTATTTTTATTGTAAATGTACATCCTCATGTTTTAAAATGCATGTTTTGGCTTGTGATTATCTTTTAAGGTTTTTTTTTTTTTTTAGAGCAATTTTTGTGAAATCCTGGGTAAGTCAAAAACTTGTGTTATTTTTTAAATATGAGTTCCATTGTGGAACCAATGCAGTGCAGACGGTTCAAAATGCCAATGAAGTGTTGGCAAGGATGTGGCTAATGAATAAACAGTCCATAGACAGTTTTAGAAGTTCTGTTCTGGTGATTTTAATCTTGAAAATGAGCCACGCAGTGACCTGAAACCAAGGTGGATAAGGATGAGCTAAAAGCTGTAGTGAAAGAAAATCCATCCCAACCTATGTGTGAATAAGCAGCAAGTTTTGACCTTACTATTCCAACAATACAGGACCATTTGAAACAAATTGGCGAGAAAAAAGAACTGGAGAGATCGGTTATACGTGAATTAAATGAAAGAAGACAAATCATCTCAAAGCTTGCCTTGTTTGCTGTCACAACACAAAAGTGAACCACTACTACCCTGGATTATTATGTGTGATGAAAAATAGATTTTTTTGACAATTATGGGTGTTCAGCACAATGGTTGGATTAAGATGAAGTGCCAAACACAGCTCCAAACCAAATATTCATCAAAAAAAGCTAATGCTGTCTGTTCAGTGGTCCGGTGCTGGTATTATCCACTACAGCTACATGAAACCTGGTCGATTGATTATAGAAGATGTGTACTGCAACAAGTAGAGTGAAATGATGAGGATGAACAGTCAAGATTGGTCCACAGAGACAGGCCAATCCTCTTGCAAGACAACACTGTTAGACAAACAATGCTACTCAAACTACAGAAGCCGAACTTGGAAACTATCATCCACTGTCACCAGACTTTGCACCAACCGACTACTGCTTCTTCCTGGCTTTGGACCACTTCTTTCAAGAAAAAATATTCAGTTCTCAACAAACTGTGGAAAACACGTTTTGCAATATCATTGTCACTCCCTCTCCAGGCTTCTCTGCTTCTGGCATTCACGAGCTACCATAAAGATAGCACAACTGTGCTGATAGTTTAGGTGCATACAATGATTTAAACTGCTTCTTGTTTGAGACATAATAAATTAAAGTTTTGATTGGAAATTAGACATTTCACATTTAATGACCTAATGTCTTATCAAGAATGCGGGAACCTATATGTCCTTTTATAGGCTGGGTACAATGGTTCATGCCTATAATCCTAACACTCTGGGAGGCTAAGGAGGGTGGATTTCTTGAACTCAGGAGTTTGAGACTAGCCTGAGTAAGAATGAGACCCTGTCTCTACTAAAAATGGAAAAAGCTAGCCGGTCCTCATAGAAGGTTCCTGTCATCCTAGCTACTTGGGAGGCAAAGACAAAAGGATTGTTTGAGTCCAAGACTTTGAGGCTGCTATAAGCTATGATGATGCCTCGGCTCTCCACCCAGGGTGACCGAGTGAGACTCCATCCTTGTATTTATTTATTTTTTTTATTAAATCATAGCTGTGTACATTAGTGCAATCAAGGGGTACAATGTGCTGGCTTCATATACAATCTGAAAAGTTTTCATCAAACTGTTTTAACATACCCTTCATGGCATTTTCTTAGTTATTGCGAGACTCTGTCCTTTTACAGGAAGAATTCATAACAGATTGTTTGACTGAGAGTTTATTTTGTCACAACCTAGCTACCTATGGAGGTTGAGAGAAGGTGAGAGAGAGAGAATCAAACTTCCTAGTCAGTTTGCTTTTGTTCTGAAGGTAATAGATTTTATAGAAATTGTATTTCCATGGAACCTAATGGGTTGCCTAAAAGAGATTTTTTTTAAAAAAAAGAAACCCTGTCTCTAAGCTTATCATGGAAAAGCTTATCATCAAACCTAATAATGTTATTCATTCATGCATTCATTTATTGAAATTGTAAATTTAATAAACACCAGTTCAGTACATACTGTGCTTTAGTCACCAAAAATTCTGCAAATCCAGGCAGAGAAATGAGCCCATTAAATCAATTACAACATTGTACAATGAGTTCTACAAAAAAATTTTCTATAATACAGATGTACCCCAGATAAGGAAGGATTTCAGGGGTCGGGTACCGAAACAACTTGAAGAAGGTTTCTGGAAGAGATGACTTTTGAATTCAGTCTTGAGTGTTGGGTAGAAGTTTTCTATGTGCAGAGAAGGGAGAAAAATATAATTCCTGTAAGAGTGTACAGTATATCAGAAGAAATAATGGCATCTGTTTTTGTTGTTGACCTACTGAAAAGATTCTTAATATGGCTGAAGAGAATGTGGAAAGCCGGAGAAACCAAGCCTTGTAGCTGGGGAAAGAAATGTGACAGACTATGGAACTCCTTATATGTTACATTCAGGAGTCTGGATTGTATTCAGCCATAAAAAATAAACAAATATGAAACCACTGGAAACGTTGACCTTATTTGCATTTCAGGAAGAATATTCTGGGAGAATATGTGGAGGCTACATTATACAGAGGCAGGAGAAAAGACCTGTTAAAGGCAAGAAATGGAAAGATTCTCAAGTTGCACAGGAGAAAATAGAAAAGAGAGCAGACACTTCAGGCCAGAGGCCAAATGAACATGCACAGTAAAGAAGAGCATAGGGCAGCGCCTGTGGCTCAAAGGAGTAGGGCACTGGCCTCATATGCTGGAGGTGGCAGGTTCAAACTCAGCCCCGGCCAAAAACTGCAAAAAAAAAAAAAAGAAGAAGAAGAAGAAGAGCATTTACAGGAGACTGAATCTGCCACCACTTTGGGGTTTTAGTTAATATTGAGTGAGATGCTCTAACAAATTCACAGAATCAGTGGTAGATAAATTTTATCACTAAAATGGAGGCCTTTAACTGAAATGAGCAGACAATGCTAAAAAAGAAAGCAAAATATGACATTTGTGATGTAAACTATCAAAGGTTTATTTAAATTTTCCTTTAAAGTGTCTTCAAGTAAAAATATGTACAAAAAATGATATAAAGTTTGAGGCAACTAGAAGTGTGACAGGTATACACAACCATAAATACAACTAAAGTCCAACTCCATGCAAAATTCAGTGACATCACATAGCTGCAAAATTTATTCCATACAGAAGGACATGCATCAAGAGTTCCCATCAGATGAAAGCACACTTATTTCATAGCATCTTACCACTTACACAAATAGCCCATAAACACCATCTGGCAGTGTGAGTACTGCACCAGAACGCTCCCCAGAGGGAAATCATTTAGCTGTAGAAGAATCCATTTTATTTCACATACCACATGCTGATACAGGCTTCCACACCAAGGAACCCTAAGAAACACAACACAAACTACAAATGAAAGTCCCTTTGCACTGTTTATATTTTCATAAATAAATATGTTAGTGGTTCTAATATGATTGGAATGTAGAGGCAGAAAAGTAATTTTTCTCTTTAAAGTTTATCAATGGATGTAAGATAGCGTGTTAAATTTGCATGAAGTACACACAATCATCTTTCCCAAGTTCTATTATCACAATGCCAGAGTGAAGAAATCTTGCTAGAGATGAGGACCAGTTAGTAGGCAGAGGTTCATTCTTTCTCAACTGGATCTCATTGTTTCTGCATTTTATATCATTCAGCCCTAAAATGCACCATGCCCCAGCAATTTTGAGAATGGTACAAAGTTAAGACAAATGCATTCTGGATCCAAGTTAAGCATTTAGCTGGTATATAAATTACACTTTAAGCACAGATCAAAGAGATGGGTGCAAGCACAACCTTGGAGAATAATCTGACTACCAGATTTTCACAGGGCTAAATTGATCCCTCTGTTCCAAATTGTTGATGTTTGTCACAGAATATGAAAGATATTGAAATACATTCATTCATAGTACCTAGTAATATATTAATACAAACATACCAACACACATACAAATTATTTTATGCCTTGAAAACTGAAAAAGAAGTTTCTTTTACTCGATTGAATTTTTAAATAAAGCTCTCTCTAAGCCCCTTTTTATACAGTAAATTCAGATATACTCACAATAAAAAGACATGAAAGATTCATCATGAGATGAATTCTGAGTCAATAACTAAAAACCCTATCCACCAGTGCATCACTACCATGTAATCCACTCTATGATAAATAAGAAACAAGCTCAATGAAATTTACAGTCAAATACTTGTCAGAAAGGTAAGACAAATCAAATTCACCAAGCGTACAGTACAGAAACTGTTTGTCTTGCCTTTTTCTGACATGTACTTACTATAAAACCACAGGTAGCCAACATTCACTATCAGTAAAACACAACTACATGTTTGTTCACCTGTTTGGCTCAGGAAAAAACAATGTGTTTCATAGTATTTAACTAATACATTCTTAACACATCTGATACTTATGTTTGCAAAGTTTCCAAATGCTGAAAAGTGTTACCGAAAACTCATTACCATTATGCTACAACCCACTTACAGAGAAATAAAAGTGTGGGGCAGTGTCCCTATCCACAAACCAAATTTTAAAGCAAAATATACACTAATATTACTACAGATTCTAGTAATTGTCCTAAAAGAGTTAAATGTTACTTCACTCTATGAACATGAATAATATCAAAAGAAGAACCTGGTTTTCAAAATTTAAGTATAAAATGTTTGGTTCCAGATGTATAGCAGTTGCATTAATATTCACAAGGGAAAACTATTAGGTAACAAATCTCTCCAAGGAGAAGATCAAGATTACTTAAAATTGTTGGAGAATTCTGGTAGTTTTTCACTTTCAGAGCAGTAAGAAAGTGGTATGGAGTAGAGCTTGAAATAATTACTATACACAGCAGTTTCATGTAGATCATTTCTAATGTAAGCATATATTCATTTGAAGCAATTTATTTCATTTCTCCAAAGTATGATTCTACTTTAATATCTCATACTTTATATAGTATTAGTAAATGCAAAATTGGAAATAAAAGAAAAATTCTAAGGAAAAATGAAGTCAGACATCCTATAAAATAAGACCAGCGAACCACATTGCAATGCCTCCCAGGGTGATACGACTGTGCTTGTGACTATATGCCTAATAAAGATAATTAGTAGGAATATGTGAGGTCCAATTTTATAAGCCACATTTAAACCAGGCCACTCACAACCCAACCAATTAATATGGCTATAACATTCAAACGCCTGATATGTTTTTCCATAAGATGCTGTGCAAAAGACCTGGTTGCACAAAGTGTTCAAAACAGAGTTACTTTTATGAAAGAAATATCCGTGCGTTAGTCTTTCCCCTCTGGCTTTTAATGTGGCTTTTAGAGGCTTCAACATGAGGTAATAAGGACTTAGCAAGCAATTCTCCCAACCAATAAATCAATTCACTTGAAAGTCCTACTTTTCTTTTTAAAATCAGTAGTGTATATGGTGAGGGGGAAAAGTATATATTCATGTTCAAACAAATGTGGCCAACGGTATGGTTCTGAGACCCTTATGTCCCACAGTTTCTTGAGAGAATTGTTATCTATAAAACTGCAAAAGTAGTTATTGATACTATAAATGTACCTTGCTCCGTGTGCACTGTAAGACACACATATTCGAGACAACAATTTGGAGACTGTAACCATCCTCCATGCATTTCAAAGCCAATGGTAACAAAGAGAAGGAACAAAACTCCCCCCAAAGTAAACTTACTTGGTAGATTCCCAGCAAGAAAATCTACATAATGATATAAATTCAAATTAAGACTCACTTCCTATTTTGAACACATATCAAGAAATAAATGAAAGAGTATTTAATTTATTCAAATAAAATAGAGAAAGGGTTTGAAAAAAGTCAAGTGAAATTGGAAGGAAGACGATACCTCCTGATATACAGAAAATTGGTGAACTTTCTGTAAAACCATACTTTGTTTTTATAGATCTATAACTGATCTAAAATTAGACAAAACAGTTATTTTTCGATACTCACTAATTTGAAAGTGCAACAGAAGAAAGAATTACCTCAAAAAATTGACTATTAAAAATATTTTTAAAGTACAATACTAAGAAACTAAGACCTAGTTGGAGGTCACACTTTTAGGTATTATATATAGTAGGATAGATTTAAAAATACTGTTTATGGGACAATTAAGCTAAAATACATATATAAGTAATAATTCTTTACTCATACGTAAGTAATGTAAACAGAAGCAATCATGATAAGTCATTATCTACTCTGATTATATTCACTATGAACTTCTTGCCAGTTACACAATGCTGTATTTTAATTCCTGACTTTGAAAAGTTAGGAGAGTAAAATGTAACTCTGTAAACATTATCAGCACCAAAACACTGCATATCAGGTGGGGTAAAATGAAGCAAGATTATATACTCAAGTAAAATCAAATTACTTGAGTCATCTGCATCACATCCCAGATCTCTTTATATTTCTTTATGAACTAAGAAAAAGGGCTACAATTAAAATCATATTTGTTTTTTTCTATTATGCGGAATGAAGGTAAAACTATCTCCTTATATATCATACAATATGTATTATGACAAAGCCAACCACGGTTATATATAGATACTTCAATTACTCACAAGTTTAATAATCAAAAATATATTTTACAAATAAGCCATGCTTATTTCTAGTAGAAAAAAAGTAATGAGAGTTACTTTACCTTACTCACAGGGACAGATGCAGATTTTTTTTTGTGGGGCCAGAGGATACACAATTTTGGTAGCCTCCTTCAAGAAAATTAATACAAAATGCCTAATGTAAAGTTAGGTTTAGGACCTTGAAAGTGGCGTGTTTAAGTAAGGGGGCCGTCCTGAAACTTATATTTCATTAGCCTCTGGGGGTATCTACCTATGCATAACAACTAATTTTTAGTATTTATCTATGTTGCATAACTCCGAAATATTTTTACCTCCAAACACATACTATAATATCCTACTACTCTGACCTTCAGTTTCCCATCTTTCCCTAAATTATACTCAATTATAAGAGATCAACTTTAACAACAGTCAGAGTCTCTCCCTTCCTTAGCTTTATATTAATCTGTAAATCAAGATAAAATAAGGAGTTTCTTAAAGTTGGATTATAGTTTCTGAAGATATCTGTTATGTAATTACACTCATGTTAACCATTTGTTGATATTTCAAATAAAAATAGGGAAAACAATTTTACTGGAAATATAAAAAAACCTGAAAATGTGTTTTGATATGCATATTTTAGTGTTAGAAAATTGCCATGCATGGCTAATATAGCTTAATAAGTGCAGATGTGCATGTGGGAACACACCTGACATTTATGTTTCAAACTGGAGTCAACCATCTTTTCTAGGACAAATCTTTTATCTCCTAAAGAAAGACAGGGAACAAGGTCTAGCAGTCGTCATTTATGATATTCCAGTTTTCCACATTTGACCAAAGGAATAGATTCCACTACTTTAAAAATTGGGTCAAAATAGCACTTTGAGGAACATATTTACTATAAATATTAGTAATTAATGAGAATCATTTCCTCTTTAACCAAATTTTTTTAGTTTTGTAGGTCTTTACTAGTCTTTTAGGATCATAATTAAATATGACCCTTTATATATGCCCCTCCAAGAAAAACTGAAAACAGTGTATTATTTATTTTAAACTGTATTTGTTATAATAACCTCACAGTATGTACTAAACATTTAGATATACACTGATACCAGTGTAGCACATGTAATAGTGTATATGGATGTATATGTGTATGTATCATTATAAAAATGTGAGAAAAAATTTACTTAGTATAAAAATATACTGTACATACAGAGGGTGCCAAAGAATGTATACATATTTTAATAAAGGAAAAAACTAAAAAATTGTAATGTAAAATGTAATATTCAATATATACAGATAACAAAGGATGAATATAAGTCACATTTGACTTTTACAATTACCAGAGATGTTCAAAGTGGTTACCATCGGCATCCAGACACTTCTGATTACAGCAAAATACTGCTTGCGCCACATTCACTGAAGTGTCTACTTGTACCACTGTGTGTGCTTTTTCAACTTCTTCCTGAAGCACTGCCAGCATAGCCAGCTTGATGGCACACCACATCGTCTTAAGTTCCCCATAGGTAGATATTGAGGAGTAAATCAGGAGATCCAGGGGGAACCACACCCTTTCATCCTATCCATGTCCTGGCAAATTCTCATCAATGTACACTCTCTATCACGTCTTAGTGCATGTAATAATCTTGGGGTGAAAACTTTCCATTTTGCTGTTTTAAGAATGTGTCATATGCTTATTCTGCTAACTTCCATCTCAAGTGCACATTGTAGCTTTCCCTGGCAAGCGTGTTCCAACACCATAGCAGAAGGAAGCAGGACTTGCTGCCGTGCGCGGCCTCTCAGACCTTCCTTGTGCACCTCACACACAGCACCAAACGTCTCAAACTTATCACGAATACGTTCAATTGTTAGGCACGTTGGAAATTCTGCTGCATATTCATGCTGCCATTGCTGATATACTTCCACGATGTTTTCAAATGTCAAATACCACTTCAAAATGGTCTTGCACTACTCAAAGGACAACCATGCTCCTGCCATTTCCTTTGACTGTCCTGCCTGTTGAATGGTGATGCTCACATCATTTGATTAACGTCAACTTTTGAACAAACATCATACTGCACATTGCTACCACATTTCAACCTCAAAAAGTAATACATAGATAATATCACTTAAAATATGTATGCATTTTTAGCACCCTCAGCATAAATATGTGTGCTTATACAGGAGAGTTTTTTGAACTAGAATCTACTTTACATACAACCATTTTGAATAACAATTATGAATATTGATTTCTGGATTAAAGAAACCCTGCGTCCTCTCCTGATGGGTCCCAAACATAAGATGAAGTACAATTTAATATTCATTCCCTTTTTTTTTTCCAAATACTGGCTGACTTCCTGTCTGGCTAAAATGGTATAACAATGGCAGTAGAAATTTCATAATGTAGAAATCATTTTTGAAAATAAGAAAAAATAATGAACATATATTTTAGTTAGCTTGTATGAGGGTATATTCAAACAGATATTAGAATAAAAAATAAACAAAAAAATGATGAGACTAATCTGCAACTATCAATATAAGTACATTATCCTTGGGAATAGCCAAGAACTGTACAAATCTCTTCAGGAGACTTTACTGGTTTTTCTTTCATTAGGCAAGAAACAGCCCAAGAGTTTGTGTGTTTAGATTTTATGAGCCTTGACTGTATAAAAGATAGGGATAAAAAAGAAATTTTTACTTCTCACCACAAAGAGTTGGGAGAGGTGAACAAATGAATAATATATATATTGAAAATACTCAATATGTATTGAAAACCCTATGCTATAAGTAAGAGGAAGAAATTGTTGTGAATTCAGTTAGCAAAACAAACACTCAAGTTTGGCTAAAGAAAGGTCAGTCTTGGATATATATTAAAAGTTGTCAAGGGCAAAAATTGAAATCAATGAATTGGAATTGTTCCAAATTATAAACGGCATTTCTACTTTGGAAAATTGTCTATGAATTCTATGTTTGCTCTTAATAATTTCAACCAGTATAATTCTTCTAAAAATTCTTATTTTCAAATACATAAAAATTAAAGGATGAAATGCACTCTAACAACTAACCATTTTGTATTAGATGTTTATAAATAATATAATAATGAAATTTTAAATTTCATTATTATATTATTTCTATTTGTAAATTACACAATATTTTCTAATACTAGCATTCCAATACTTTCTGAATACACACATTCAGGCAGTTTTTTTTTTCTTTCAATGAACTCATTATTGGTTATCTCTTTTACAAGTTGAATGAAGTTAAGACGAGAAAATCACTCACAAAGCTTAGAAATTTTTTTAGAAACATCAATTGTAAATCTTATTTAGCAGAGACATTTCTGTCTCAATTTTTATGTTACTATATTCCTTTTCCTAATGGATCTAGACCAGTGGTTCTCTACCTTCCTAATGCCGCAACCCTTTAATACAGTTCCTCATGGTGGTGACCCCAACCATAAAATTATTTTCGTTGCTACTTCATAACTATAATTTTGCTACTGTTATGAATCACAATGTAAATATCTGATATGCAGGATGGTCTTAGGCGACCCCTGTGAAAGGGCCGTTTGACCCCCAAAGGGGTCGCAACCCACAGGTTGAGAACCACTGATCTAGACAATTTTATCCAAAGAGATATTTTAATAATATACAAAATACATAAAAGAAATGCACAGTTTCTCAAACTTCATCACCACATAAAAATAGCCATAATTTTTTGAACGTTCAAAATTACTAACATTTCATGTAGATACAATTATAGGGATGGGATTAATAAAAGGGAATATTTTCTTTACTGGTGATTTCCCTCAGTTGATAACTTGAAGCTTAAAAAATGCATATGTTTAGATATATTCATCCAGGGGTAAATGATTAACGAAGCAGATGGCTATTCTTAAGAGAATTTTAATATCAAACTAACTCTTCTTCTAAGACGTGTTATACACTTTCCAGATCACACAGACTCATGTGAAAATGAAATGACATATAATTGTGGAACTTTCTGATAATGAGTGAAAAAACATCTAACATAATATATTCTCAAGGATTTTCACTCAAACAAAAATCTTCTATTTGTCTCATAAACGATAATCCCTAGAAGCTGTTCTTTCATGTAGTCAAGATATCCCCCCTGGCCTTTGTTCAAAATGCTCTGAGTAAAATCCATCAAAAGATGAGTGATATTACAATTGATATCTAAGGGGAAGCAATGCAATGTCAATATAAAATAAATTACTTTTTGTCTTCCTTCCTATAATGATGATGTATGCTTTTTTAAAAAGAAGAATAGAAAATGCTTTTCATAATATAGTCATTTACAGTGTTTAAAACCATGTTTACAAAACCCATATATACAGAAAACACCTCAGTCTTCCACTTGAAGGCTCTAAGCCATAATAAGGTATGGTATTGAGAATGATCACTAAAGTAATTCGCCATTTTCTTAGTCTTTTTTCTTAACTCCAACAGGTAGAAGGTACTAGTCACTCAAGAATTGTGTGAACTCACAGTACAACTGCATATTAGCTTTCTATAACTACATGGAGTTATAAGTAAATTTCTTAGAAATCAGTTTAAATACACTAAATAATACAAAGAGAAATAATCGATGTCTTTAGTCCATCACCAAAGTTGCAGTTCTCTGGATTTTCACAAAACGAGAAGTCAAGATCCATGTTGTATTGATGCCTGTGTCCTTGGGAAGATGGTCAATTAGTTCATCATTTATGACAGTCTTCTTCTGGTACTACTTCAAGTATTATCTGTAATATTCTCGTTATTCTGTCTACAAAGAAATAAAGAAGAGAAATTAAAAATGCACAGAAATCAGAAATGCACAAAAATAGCAAAATATGAATTATCTGTGGTTGAATACTGAAAACACATGACCGCCTATTTCATAGAGAACTTTCAAGAATTATTTACTTCATTAGAATCCTATCATGCTCAATTAATTTATTTGTCACTTCTGTAACTTCCCATGATGGCTTCTCAGCAAGAATACATTAATATTTTGCATTCAAATAAGGTTGTTTATTCATGAACCAAGAGGCTGAAAATATTTTGAGACAATAGAACCAAGATATAAATAAATGTTCAAAAATATACTTCATATTAAAACTGGTTTGTTCTTTTCACACCTATGAGATTACAACCTGTTCTACAGAAGAATCACTAGAAGAATCAGCATATAATTTCCAGTCTCTAACTTTCAGCATAATATTGAGGAAATTATCTTATCTCTCAGGGCCTTACATGCCTCATCAGTACAATGAGAGACCAAATCAGTGTTTCTCAAAATGTGGTTCTTGGACTAGCATTAGCAATCCCTCAGATACTAGAAATGAATATTTTCAAGCTTAACCCTTCAACCCTAGACCTACTGAATCAAAAACTGAAGGCGGGACCTAGCAATTTGTAATTCTGATAAACACAAAAATGTGGAAACCACTGGATTAGATGAATTCTAAAGTCATTCTATCTTGGCAGTCCTAGAATTCTGTGACCTTATTTTCCAGGGACATTCACTCTTGTTTGCCTCTTATCTTTATAATGAATCCCTACAGAAACTCTTCAACTTCCCACCAAGAAGTGGGGCAGAGAAGTCTACAGCCTATCCTCTTGATGGTTTCAGACACAAATCTTCTCTCACCCGGATATATAATCTTTCTTCTCATGTATAACCTGTTTCATGTAGTAGCCCCTTCCTAGATATATTTAATGACATTACAAAGGTGTTTCTTTCATCCTTTGCATTATACCATGTTTTCCAAAGGTCTTATCCTCAGGATACTGATTTTAGAGTCTACATCAATTGTAAAGGGCAGAGCACAGTGCTGGCAAACGAGAAGCTTCATATAATTACTTCTCAAAGAAACTGTTATTTTCACAGCCTGCTCTTTGCATTGAGATGTAAGTGTGGAATAAGGGAGCACTCAAGAACAATTAAAACTTCATATTTATAGAAAAAGGAAATGATAAAATTGTCCTATTAAAAATAGACTTTTGTGGGAAAGCTAAGTGTCAATCAGTAGTAAAGGAGATGTGAGATGTGGAGACAGAAAAGGGTCTGGAGCTGATGGGAGTTTGAAAACACAAGAGACCCAGGCACCTGCAACAGCCAAATGAAGAACAGTGGTGTTGAGAAGACATACTCTCTGGCCTCATCTCCTCGAAGAGGCCCTGCCCCAGTGTCCTGAACTGATCTCCACGACGTCTGCCCTCCATAGACAACACCAAAGCCTTTTCCCAAAGTGTTTCACTATATTCTGGGACCCCCTACATATGTGCTTTCTTAGTCATCGTGCACCCCATGTCATAACACTGGCTCTGTTCCAGACAAATAACAAGTAACTTAGATCCAGCTGCACTCCAAGTATGTCACTTTGCATCCTGAAATCTGTTTGGATCCTCTGTTTGGGAGCACAAAGAGGGCTAAAGAATCTCTCTTCTGATTCGGCACCCTGTCTGTGGTCTTCTATCCCTCCCTGTTCAGTCAGCCCTCTTAACAGTTACCCCTGCAGCTTTCATATGCTCTTTCTTGGGATATCAAGATTTGAATAATTTTCATTGTAATGAAGAGTTTTGCAGAGAGATTGATTTTGGACATGATTCCCTTTTGGACTCACATCAGCTTTTCCTTCTGAGTTATCTAATAGCAGTAGGTCTGACACAGGAAACTAAGCTCTAGGGAAGCCTACTTCTTGCCAGAAACACTGCAGACCATGAGGCATTTGATTGTCATTTCATTATCCAAGCTCATGATGAGGCTTTTGGCTTGGAAGGCATCACCTCCATGACGTTACTGCTTTACGTAAGGGCAAGCCAATGGACCTGGGCTTGGTGTTTTCAGTAAATGCAAGTTATGGGACCAAATAACACTTGCAGTATTTTTAGCTTTATTGTTCATGTTCAGTAATTATTCTTGAAATAATTTGAAACAACAACTGATCTTGCAAACTCTGATTTACCCAACTGTACCTGGTACCTACATGGGGACACTACAGTGAAAATTGAGAAAGTTTGTGAAGTAACACAAAGCCACTCTTCCCTGCAAGGCAAGATAAGAATAATAGTAAATAATTTTTCAATATTTCAAAAACTTTTCACATGTATGATTTTTACTTCATCCTCAAAATTGAGATGGTTTGGGATCCTAAGATATGTAGGCAAGTTTAATTAATTGAAAAAATGTTGTACTGCAGTTGTGGAAAGACTGTTAAATGCATTAACCTGCTTTCATAAGTTATCATCGAACACTGTATGAGATATATGCTTTTAGATTCTAGTGTTGCAAAATCACTGTCCACAAAGATGCATTATAGTCATTCTGCTGGCGTGACCTGGTGTGATTTTTTTTTATATGAAAGATTTTGTTTAAATAAGGTTGTTCACCTTGTTTCTCCCAGAGCAAAAGGGACCAACTTCTGCTCACTCTCAGCTGTCACAGGGTTTGGCTGACAGACAGAAAGCCGAGTAGCAAGACGGGGGTTTGCCAGGTCCTACTAGGTTGGTATATTTGTGTATGTCACTGGGGCATTTGCCCCTTTAGCCTTCCATGAGAATCTGGGGTTTCTATGAATAAATAAATAATAAAAATAACCAAACAGGAGAATTAAGCTCTCTGTCACAGATGGGAAAAAAAGACCTTTACACAGTATCTGCCTATTCCCTAAAGAGCAAGTTTCTTTTCTCCGTAGAAATGCTGTCAAATGAAAAGTGGTTCAATACTGGCATCCTGTGGCCAGAAAAATTCATCAAATCTCTGAAAATCTCAGATCCTCGGATTCTAAGCATTCCTGGCTCTCTGTACTAAACAGCCTTTCACCATTTTTGGAACACATTTTACTTCTCATTTTTCATAGAAACAACCTAGGTAAATGTATTTTGATAGGCTATCATTTTCACAAGGCTAATCTATGCATGTATGTTAGGGTGAAAGAAGCGGTAATATAAAATTTTAAGAAATTTGGCAAGCAAAACAATGATTTTAAATCACTGAACAAGCTGCTACCAATTCTCCAGGTCAACAAGTTCACACTGAGTATGAAAAAGATCATAGAGTAGCTGAGAGAAGGGTGAAGGCAGTGGTTTAGGTAATTCTGTTGCTTTGTGTGTCTGTGTGTGAGTGTTTTGTTTTGGCCAAAGGCTAAGAAAATACTTGCCATTGCAGCAATAAATATTATGAATTTTCTTTATTTTACTACAAGAATGCTGCCTAAGAGGAAAATCAAACAAAATTATGGAGGATCGTTGCTTTTTGCTACTCACTTTCAAGGCAGCTATAAAGATAAAGAGTTACCATGATCGCAGTTTAAAGGCAGAATTGCCATGCTTCCTGGTAAGACTTAATGGCATTTCTGAGAACCAAATAACTATTATGGGACTGCTCCATTGCTACTAGTCTCACAAATGGCTCACACTAAATTTGGAGGCCTTGGAGATGTTCAAAACGTCATCAGAGACAGAAAAACTGCAAGGATCAAGTATGAAAGTCGCTTGTTGGTATGAACTGACAAGGAAGAAAGGGCACCAAATACCCTCCTGTTAGCAAAAGGAAAGAACCTGGAGTTGGCTGACTACAAACAGAAGGAACAAAGTACCTACTCAGTGGGATAGAATAACAGCTTTGCTCTTCCTTCCTGCTCCCTCTCACTCTCCATACTCCAACCTAGCGTAACCAGCTTTTTCTTCCTAAATTCTCCTGGGTTTCCATGGTGCTCAGGGGTTTTTACTTATCTCTAGGTGGGATGGGAAACAGACATATATCCCACAGTGGTGAGTGCTAATCTGTGTTAAATGTTACTAATGATTAAAGCAATCCTAATGGTAAATATCATTTGACAATACCTTTTCTGTTCTTTTGAATAGGCTCTATATTGAGTGTCTACAACAGAGAAAACTTAACATAAAATTATTCTACAGAAAACTACTGTGATCTAACAACAAATGCAGATCAAACACTCACTTGAGGCAATCAGTGTGCCTGTTAGGATGCAAACACCTAACTTGCATAGTAAGACTTCTTTGAGGGATAGTGTTGCCAGCTAGAAAAATCCAAGTATAAATAGTAGTATAAGGGCTAAAGGTGCCAAATACTAATTAAAAGCTAATAAAGAGTAGTAGCAAAACTCTGGCTTTTAAACAAGTTTGCATAGCATACTAGAGATTCAATATGTCTATTTAAGTTTTTGTCGTTGTTTTGTTTACTAACAATGACATTATTAATAATTTTTTTTTTTTTGAGACAGAGCCTCAAGCTGTCACCCTGGATAGAGTGCTGTGGCATCACAGCTCACAGCAACCTCTAATTCCTGGGCTCAAGCGAGTCTCTTGCCTCTGCCTCCCAAGTAGCTGGGACTGCAGGTGCCCGGCCATTTTTTAGTTACAGCCGTCATTGTTGTTTGGCGGGTCCGGGCTGGATTCAAACCCGCCAGCTCAGATGTACATGGCTGGCGCCTTAGCCCAGTGAGCCACAGGCGCCGAGCCTGGATTGACATTTTTCAATTCCTGTTGATAACTGTGCATTGCTGACACTACAGTTAGGGATTACAGACACAAAAGGAGACAATTGAATGGGGAAGGCGTTAAGAACCAACCACCAAACAACAGAAAGGGGGACAACAGAATTCGTCTATGTAAAAGACAAAATCTGAGGACCAGGCTAAGTAGGAATCAGCAATGTATTGAGTTGTTTTTAAAGACAGGGAATATCACGATATAAAAGCAAGCAGCATGCTCAGGAGGGGCACATGGCACCCCCACCCTTCCATAAGAAAGGGGAGCCCCATTCAGAACTTTCTCCCACAACCAAAGCTACTCTAGACCTGAACCCAAGCAAGATGTGCAAGAGCTGGAGAGAATCCAAAGGGGGATGACTAAAATGACTAAAATATTAGGAAATAGATCCCAAGAGGACATGTAAAAATGAGGTTCTTCAGTCTATATAAAGGATGATCTCCCCCTTTTCGGTTCTACCACACTGGTCAGGGCAGCTCTACAGCCTGCAGGGTCAGGAAGAAGAGAGACAAGGGAGCACTTCTTCTCTATTAAGAAAGCGATGGGGCTCGGCGTCTGTGGCTCAACAGGCTAAGGCGCCAGCCACGTACACCTAAGCTGGCGGGTTCGAATCCAGCCCGGGCCGGCCAAACAACAATGACGGCTGCAACCAACAAATGGCTGGGCGTTGTGGCAGGCACCTGTAGTCCCAGCTACTTGGGAGGCAGAGGCAAGAAACTCGCTTGAGCCCAGGAATTGGGAGGTTGCTGTGAGCTGTGATGCCACGGTACTCTATCCAGGGTGAAAGCTTGAGGCTCTGTCTCAAAAAAAAAAAAAAAAGAAAGCGATGGGAGGGATCAGATTAAATTGCAAAAACAGGATTTATATTTGATTCAAAAAAATTTCCTGGCTAGGAAGATTGCAAGGCACTGGAATAAGTTACTAATTAGCTTTTGAGATGTCCTTTTTAAGAGATTTTTAAAAAAAATATAGACAACCATCCTCACAAACTTCACCCAGTGTCCAGTCTTACCCTACAAAATCAGTGAGTATTTTAACTACAATTAAAAGTTCCTTTATGGACAGCACCTGTGGCTCAAAGGAGTATGGCACTGGCCCCATATGCCAGAGGTGGTGGGTTCAAACCCAGCCCCGGCCAAAAACTGCAAACAAAAAAAGTTCCTTTATAAAAAATACATAAACATAATAAGAGCTGAAGTATAGCAAGGCTCCTCTCTACTCCAACATTTCCACAATTCACTGAAAGTTATCAGTGACATAAACGCATGTGTTTATACCGGTGACGAGAACCATTCCTGGTTCTGGAAGTGGTTCTTAGTCACACGCATGCACACACACAAAAAGCAATCAGCTGCCCGAGATGAGACAGAAAAATCAAAACATGGATAAAATGACCAGTGATATCTACGTAGGCAACATGACCTTAATGATGGGGAAGTGAGTGGAGGGTGACCAAGGGCAGACAAAAATCAGCCACAAAGTAGTAAAACACAACATGTTCCCACATTCGCGCATCTTCTCTCTCTCCCCACTCTCTCATTTGATAGATACATCTATCCAACACTGGCACTAAAACACTCATGTAAAGCATAACAATCTTTCCTAACATTAATTTTTTTTAAATTAGAACTACACTACAAAGCACATCTAGTTTCCCTTACAGAAAGGTTTAGGAATCCAAGTCTTTCCAATACCGTGCTAAAAAAAAAAAAAATTATCAGAAGAATATAATTTTTAAAATTATTTGAGCTATTATATTCTCCAATCACAGGAAGGAAAGGAGGGAGGGAGGAAGGAAAGAGGGAAGACAGACAATGGCAACAGCCACAGATAGTCTAATAGACTATAATGAATTTGACTGAATATTTTATCACAAAGTAGGAAGAGTTCTAGAGATAATGTTGCTCACCATCTCCTTTTACAGAAGAAGCCCAGAGAAGCGGATTCAACCAGTGTCACACTGGAGTTAGTGGCCGAAGGAGTACTAAGCCACATACTTGCTATCCTTTGTAGTCACTAACTTGGAAACAGCGTGATACCTAAAGTTTAATCTGACTGTTTACAACACAACAAAATGTCCCATGGCACTGACATTATAATGTTGATTAATTAAACCACCACACTACTCACACACACATACACACAGAGGTTTTATTACAATATAACTATGAGGTGGTACTGAAAGTTCTATTTCTAGAAAGATGGAAAACTCTAGTTACTAATGTTTTCTGAGCATCTACTGGGTCCTGAGGACTTAAGATTTCTTGTCCCTTTTTTTTGCAGTTTTTGGCCGGGGCTAGGTTTGAACCCACCACCTACAGCACATGGGGCCGGCGACCTACTTCTTTGAGCCACAGGCACCGCCCTCTTATCCCTTTCAATATACTTCTTTGTTGCTTAATACCACTCACTACATTCTAGAATAATGAAAATTCACTCCTATTCATTCATTCCTGAATTATAAACAGTGAAAATGCAATGCTTCAAAAGATCTTTTTTTTTTCCTGGCAAAAAAAAAAAAAAAATACTTTAAGGAATTTATTTCTCAAGGCTATCAGGAAGATCTTAAAACCTGACACCCGGCTCAGCGCCTGTGGCTCAAGCGGCTAAGGCACCAGCCACGTACACCTGAGCTGGCGGGTTCGAATACAGCCCAGGCCCGCCAAACAACAATGACAGCTGCAACCAAAAAATGGCTGGGCATTGTGGAGGGCGCCTGTAGTCCCAGCTACTTGGGAGGTGGAGGCAGGAGACTCGCTTGAGCCCAGGAATTGGAGGTTGCTGTGAGCTGTGAAGCCACAGCACTCTATCTAGGGTGACAGCTTGAGGCTCTGTCTCAAAAAAATAAAATAAAATAAAACCTGACACCCTTGCCTTTCTGCCTGTACTTAACTTGAC
>CAUYRH010047527.1:0-21303 GCA_963574655.1 Perodicticus potto
AGTGATTAAGAAAATGCTATGAGGGCTATCTCTCACAGTACGATCAAAATGTTTCTGATTGTATATGAAGCACATTCTGCCCTATGATTGCACCAATGTACACAATTATGATTTAATAAAATTATTTTAAAAAAAAGAAAACTTGTCTTTCTCTAGTTACAGTTATTTAACTGTTTTGCCATTTATCCTAGAAAATAATGGCTAAAGGATTTTTGAAACTTTTGTCTGTTTTTCTAAGCTGCTAGTGTTTTAATTGTCTTAGCTCCTATTTATGTTGTTTTAAGCCAGCAAATTTTGATAGTCTATTACAGCAGCAGTAGGAATCTAACATGGGCTCCATGCATCATTTATAGAGAAAAATATACTGTGATACCAGTGGGTTATGTAAGGTCTATGTAATTCTCATGTATTTTTTTTTTTCAAGTTGAATATGCCCAGATGAGAATATTTTTTCAGTTTTTTGAAACTGATTTTTGCGTTGTTATGCTTATTTACTATAATTGATTAACTCCCTGGTTGCACTTTTGAAAGACTTTATCCCATCACAAATCAAAAGACAGCCATCACTCAGTATGATACCCAGTTGGATAAGTTGCCCAATGGAGTGAAATCTGAAAAGGTTTAAATTGTGATGGCTTTTAGCTATAATGTTGATGCTGTATTGACTGAATTGTAATTATATTAAACTTATGCTGTTTTGAGCAGCAAGAAAATTTCTTATTCAAATTCCCATACTTATAAGCTATGTAACTGTTGAAAAATAAGCTTTGAAAGCTTGTAATCATGATGCTTTCTTTCATAGCTGGCACATAGATATAAAATGATACCTTAAAATTTTAAAACTAAAGTTTTTATAGTTTGAGTTTTGTGACATTTTCTTAAGACTGATCAGGAATACTTTGTATTCTTTTCTACTATTGTTAAAAATATGATGAAAAATGTACCATTTGTCAGCAGACTTTTGAGTCTCCTAGAGGCTTGAGGTACAATCGGGCAATACTTTTGTACCTGGCAAAAGGTTTCTATATTTGAGAATAGCAAAGTGTAATCGAAACAACTTATCTTAGACCAAAAAGAAATCTGCTTTCACATGAAGACTGAAAACTATTTCTGACTTTTTGAAAACTAATAAACTTTTTTGAAAACCACAACATGCTAAACTCTTAATCTTACAATTATTTTGAGATTAATTACTTATATTCCCAGTTTATAGCTAAAATAACTGAGTCTCAGAGCAGTTAAATATTTTCTCCCGGGAGCACTAAGTGAGAATTGGGAACCACATCTGCCTAGGTCTCTTTCTGTCTCCATTCATTTTATTAATTAGTGCCATAATCTTCACAGTTCCTGGGCCACTTAATATTATTTGCATATAGGAAATAAAATTTTGAATACTCATAACTCTTGCGAAATCCATCTTCTCACAGAAATTTCAGTGAAACAGTGATTGTCGTTCATTAAATTTTTTAAAAGTTACTTTTTTTACAATGTAGTGTAATGAGGTATCTCACAAGGGAAAAAAAAGTAGCCATAACATGCAGTGACCCTGGCTTTCGTACTTTTAATATTATTATATTAACTTCCTTTGGCCTTTACCCTGGAAATTCCATTCCAAATCACACCAGCAAGCTATATGTTAGTCTTTGGTTATTTCCATTATTAACTGAAATGTGAGCAAGGTGTAAATTTGCCTTGGGAAAGTTATAAACTTCAAGACTTCATTAAGAACTACAAAATGTGTCCATACATGCTGATTAGCATTCCCAATCCATTGCTTTAGAGTTCCCTGCAGAAAGAGGTCCACAGATATAAAATGAAGTCAGTGATAATGGAGATGATGATGATGATGATGGTTATGATGGCAACTCTGACATTAAAGAAAATTTAACTGTGGGAAATTCTATCATCCATTCCAAACCACTCCCATGTCTAAGTAAGATTTTTTTTTGACATGCATCCTTTTCTTGGTTTTATACTCCAATTGCATCATTTAATTCATTATCTTAAGGCTGAGTTCAATGAAAGAGTAAAGGGATATAGCATATTGAGTGCTTATTTTGTTCCAGGCACAGGACTAGAACCTTGGCATACCTGATCTCACATGGCCTCTGTCATCTTTAATGTCATGAATAATGCTTTTCTGTCCTTGAATGTCTAGATTATCATCTACAGGCACTGAAAATTATTAATGATTGACCTAGGCCCCAGCTTAGAAAAATGACATTAGATCTTTCAAGTAGTCTGTGACAGCCATAAGTACTTTTGATTCAATTAAAATATGAAGCCAGGAAAAGGGAGTATCATCAGCTTCAAGGTAAAAAATGTTATGTCACTTTATCTCTATTTGGTCAGTTTATAAAATTTAGGAGGCCTTCCTCCACTAAACCTTTCTGGCAAAATATACCACTATGAAGTACGAGGTATTGAAAAATTAATTCACTTCGCTCTCTCCTATTCTTTCTCATGGTCAAAATAAATCAATAATCATCAAATAACTCACCCAAAGGACTCTCACCTCTGGCTCTGATACACTTCAGTTTGTCTTTTCTGTTCTCAATTTACCGTTTCCTTCTATAAGTCAAAGGCATGTGTCTGACCTGGGGAATTCAAGTGAAGAGAATTAGAAATCAGAATAGGGAACGTGCAACACAGCACCCCGCTGTGCCCAGTTACTTCAGTCAAGCAAGCTGCTTACTCAGGCAGGACCCACTGGCCTTGTTTGATAATTCTTTCATGGTAAATTGCTAAAACATAAAAATCAATTAAAGTTACATAATTAAAAAACTACGTATTTTATTGATTTTTCTTTCTATGTATGTTTTGTTTACCTAACATGCTCATATTGCTAACAAAGTTTATTACCAAGTGGGCTGAATTCTTTAACCTGTTTAGTATCTTTTCCATTTAACAAACGGAAGAAAGATGCTAGAAAAATTCAACTAATGCCCTGTAGAAGGCATAAACCGGATCCCACAGGCAAAAAATTATCTTAACATGGTACTGTGTTAGATGCAGCCTTTTCTATGCTTTTAGAAATAAACATTTAAAAAGAAAACAACACTTTTACCAAGTTTTAAAAAAATAAAATGTGGAAAAACAAACCCCAAAAGCTACCTTTAATCATCAGCACCCAAAGTCCAAGGAATTGTTTTGTAGTCTAGTTTTTACTTTTTATTTCCATTTTATGTATGTATTGGAAATTGTATTTTTAAATAACAATTAAAATGGTTTGGAAAGCAATAGTGGTAATTATTATTTTTTACAAGTTGATTTTTCAAAAGAGAAAGAAACTTGCATGTTACTGAGACAGATATTTTGAAAAGCTGCATTGCTTTTTCCAATAAAAATGTATCTACCATTTATGTGATACTGCCATTGAAAATATTTTGCTTATTTAATCTGACTGAGTCATACTGAAATAGGCTAGTTATTTCCCACTTCATAAGGGTGACAACTTAAATCCAGAGAGGTCACAGAACTTGTCTGAGAGGCGGCAGAGCCAAGATGCAAATTCACAGCCAGTGCTTCACTTCTGACCAGCTTGCTTGTCACTCCCCAGGGCTTTGGGGTGCATTGGTGGAGAGTTCGCTGGTGTGTGGTTAGATCAACTACTTGATATTTGGTTTGGAAATCATGAAGGCTTTGATTTTCCCTTGGGTTGGAACTACATATAAGGTTGAGTCCTATCCTAGTTTTCTGAATTAATGTTCCTTGGTTGTGTTTTCCTCCCAGTCATTCTTTGTCCCATTGGCATATTTTGACAGCTGCCACACAAGCTCGGATTACAGCACCCCAATGTCTGCAGGAAATCATCCCTGATCCCCTCCCATACTCCTGTAGCATGCTGTATACACTGCTTCCACGCCATCTTCACTGTGAACTTCTAAGGTGGATTGATTTATTTCTTATACTCAGGGGAATGTGGACTCCCAGAAGTCACAAATAATCTCCTACTCAATTCTGAGCCCCAGGACCAAGTTCAGTTTCTGTGGGTAGTGGCCACTGAGTAAAATATTGGAGGAAGGAAGGAAAGAAGAGAGGAAGTTTTAATGTTATTTTCAATAACTTATTTGTGAGTTAGGATGGGGCAAGAGGACAAGCAATTAAAATAAAACACAAGCATGTCAGCTATGTACTCAAGATTATGAAGTACTCAAGAAGATATATTATCACAGCAAGCAAATTACTCTACGTGTGTTGAGATTCACCTAAAACTCACATGCATTACACATGTACTGACCAAGTATTATGTAGCAATGTACTGAAGTTATTCAGAGTGCTATTCAATTCAATAGAAAATTTATAATACAAGGCTTGCTCTGTGCTAGAAACTGAGGATACTAAGATGGCTAAGACATTTTATCAGCCCTTTAGAAGCAAACGTATGTGTTTGGAACAAGACACAAAAATTAAAAATAATTGTAATGATAATGATAACCAATCATAGTAGTCATATAAGCACTCAGTGCTTCACAGATATTTCCTCATCAAATTACCATAATAGTTCTTGAGGTGAGTATTAATATTATTACCCTTTTACAAGTGAGGAAACTGAGACAAAGAGCATGAGTAAGATGCCAAAGGTGATACAGAGAGTAATTGGTGAACTTTGAACTGTATTCAAATGGTCTGGCAATTTGAGACACTGATAAAGATTCATAAGACTCCAGGGAATATATTCATACAAGGCTTTCAATTTTAACACAAAAGGTAGGATGTGTCAAAAGCTAGAGAGTACAGGTAAGCGTTGGGGATCTGAGACATGAATGAGTGCCAACTCCCCTCAGGTCCTTATTCACACGTGGGTGGGCTTTGCCTCCAGAATGAACCATCCTGAACTATGAAATAAATCATGGCTTTGGGTAAATTCAAGGTAGAAGTTATCAGCAGAATGCGTTGTGCCCCTTGTCAAGCTGGGCTGTCTAACAGGTTATGCTGGGTACAAAACATCAGTAAACTGGTCTTGAGGGTAGCTTTAAACAGCACCTTGTAAATTCCATCACTTCTTTTTCTTTTTTTTGTCTATGAAGGCTTATTCAATATGGTACAGCAACTCCAACATAAGTAAATAATTTAAATATAGAATCCTCTTGAATTCCTTTTCCCAGTGTTTCTACAGTCATTTCATATTTCATTCAATAATAATTTTTTTAAGGAAGCCAGCTTTATTAAATCTTTACCATATTGAGTTCAATTTTAATAAAAATTATCTCACCTTCATTTTGTTCTCATTGCTGGTTTACATGATATTTAAATCAATGCATATTTCCTATGAAAAATAAAAACTAGCATAAATAGGTTTGGAGACCTTGTACTATTGTGCACAGACATCTTATAGGGGAGCATTCATTGGTTATAAATCTTGAAAAAGAGTCAGGCATCGCCCAGAAATAAGGCTAAGGATTCCTAGTCTAGCTATAAATTAACTCTTTTCTACCCAGAAGGGTTGGTCATGGTGATGAATATCCAAGGGAGAAAAGGTAGCGGGAAGTATACCAGTGATGCTTAGGTGGAAGAACATATACATCAGATAGCAGGGGTGGAGGATATTTTCCAAGTGCTTTGGCAGGGCAAGGAATGGACTTGAACACCAATAATAGAGTAACATTAGTTACTATGAAGTGCTCACTGGAATCCATTTGTAATCTTTATCCACATATAACCCTGTGAAAGCATAATTATCCCTCATTTGTAGAGCAGGAAAATGAACCGTATTAAGAAAAATGAACCATATTGTCCAAATTTGGTTGAAGAGAAAATAGTGAAACTCTATCACCCTGTCTCAAAAGTAGGTGAGTATGATTTTACAATGTGGCCTACACATGAAGATGGAGATAATCAAAGGGTTAAGTAAAGACCAATAGTGATTTATGGTTTTATTTAGACTAAGTGAATTAAAGGATCTTGTTGGTGACTCTAAAAGGCTGCTTTTTCTAGTCCTGGATAATTTCAAGGTCCCTAAAGAGAATGTTGGGAATAGTCTCAAATAAGAAAGACTTGTTCTCATTCACGAGTCCACCCTCCTTTTGTCAGTTTGTGCAAGAAATCCCTGGACTGGCTAAGTAGTATTACGATTTTTACTTTTTTTGCTCTAATGACCAATGTTTGGCATCACCTTGACCGTCACACTCCTCAAAGAGAGAACTTTATAGACAATGATTTTTAGTTCTTTTCCTGTTGTACTTTTGTATTTAATTTTGATGTGTCAATATGACAGATGTCAAGGAAACCTCTTGGCTTTTTTCTTAATCTCATAGGCTTAAAGGGGGTGTATGACAGCCAGAATCTGATGACGAGCTGGCTGTCACCTCTCTGAGTATCACCAAGGAGAAGAGCTAAGAAGATATTTGGAACTTAAGGGTATGCTAGCAAAATTATTATAAACAGAAGCACTTCCTGAAATGGTTTTATAAATATACTCTGCTCTGTCATGTATATATGCATGTATATATACATATATGAATATATATAATATACATGAACTTTATGTCCACCCTGTAGGTATGTGCGTGTATATGTATTGTATGTGTAGTAAATTTACTTGTCAAAGAAATCAAAATAAGTTATGCCTAAACTTTTAAACATCTTGCTTTTGTTATTCTCCTTAATCTTATAGCTTGAAGAAACCAATGTCTACCAAGATGAGTTTCCACTTTTACTCTTTCATTAAAAAAAAAGTCCTAACAGTCTTATTTAACCGACATTGGCTACTACTGTACCTTTGTAAGCATTCCATTAAGGAGGGAAGAAACCTAGCCATGGTTTTAGTTCAGTTTTTTTATTAAAGATAAAATTTATAATTATGTAAACTTTTTGGACGCTTAAAACCTAAGTTCTTATTATTTCCAGTGTAATTGGTGATCCTTCTCTTTCCCTCAGTATATAGGCCTTAACATGTTGGTTACAGAGACAGCGAGTAAATTACAGCAGTCACTACCCTGTGTGCCTCCTTTGATTCCAAGTATCAACATCTCAGTGCTAATTGTAGAGCACTATGTAAAAATTCCAATAATCTAAAATAATTTAAAATTAATAGTACAATGTTTATGCTAGAACAAAATGGTTTCATGGCACATCTTTTTCTTTCATAATTTCAAAGAGTGGTTTGAATTTCTAGGCAAAAACTGACTTGGCTAACATGTTAGTATTCTGGTTTCGTGACATGTTAAATAGATGTTTTATGAAAATAGATTTTGAGGGAAAGAATTGAGTAACCCCATGTTGCATAGATTTTTAATATATGGGTCTACAGTATACCAACTTTTTAATGTCATATGCTGAGTTTTCAAATGTATTTTTGGGAAGAAAGAGATTTCCCAAATCTCTTTTTAAGAAGAGCTTTTTGATGGCTCAGTAAACCATAGCCGTGGAAGTAATTTGAGAAATACTAAATATGATAGTCTTGAGGCTACTAGGAAGTGGAATGAAAGCCAGTTTTGGATTAAAACCAATCTCCAGTTAATACACAAATAATCTTCACACGGATTGAGTTTCTGCTTTATTAATATCTACTTTCTTACTTCCTAATATGAAGTAAGTTTTAGAACTTACTTCTTTCAAAAATACAGACTATCCATCAGGATAATATCATTAATTATTATAGATTGTGATGTCTGAAGATAGTCCTGCATTTCAAGTTTTCTTGTCTTGTCTTAATTTTAAAATAAATCATGACTATCCATAGAAAAAAGAAGTATTAGAATTGTACAGCTCATTATTAGAATTCTTTTGCTTTCTGCAGATCTTTGAATTAATTTTGGTTTTCTTTTCATGGCCCTATGGTTTTTGGAACACACAAAGAAGACTCCATAGATTTTTTTAACTTATGAAGTTTTTCTAAAACTAAGATATTTCTGTCAGTAAACTATACACTATGTGATATGCATGAAGTCCTGCAGACCAGGAAATCTTCATTAGTGTACTGCGATGGCAACATGATAAATAGATCTCGCATGAATGGTTTTAACTTTATAACTCAGATTTTTTGTGGGAAAATGATACCTGTTCTATCTATCTTGCAGGGATGTCAGAAAATAAAAATGAAAATAATGTAGGATGTGTGAAAGTGTTTTGTAAATTGTGAAGACTATAAAGATAGGGAACTTCAATTGTGATAATGATCATGAGTCCCAACTGGACCTGATTGTTTCTGGAAAAGAGAATAGCTGATAAGTTAGCTAAAGACAAAACATTCTCTGGCTCAAATACAGATTGGGTCAATGTATATGTTTACTTTTAAAATGTAAGTTATTTTGTGAAGACACTAGAGGAGATAAGTAAATACTGACATTGATTTTCAGGAGATTTCTTAATATTTTAAAATCAGCTCTTCAGGAAACTGTAATTATAAAAACAAATGAGAGTGGTGGGGTTTTTTTTGTTTGTTTCTCTTTGCTTTATTTTTTCAGCTGTTTTTCTTCTTATAACAAATCCCCAAACAGTATTTTTTGAAGTTACCGTGTCATTCAAGGTAGAGTTATTTTAAGGGAAAATCTCTGAAGCACTGAAGAAAATAACTTTCCTTCTTCGGAAAGTTATATAGTACTTTTAAAGGTTCAGGTCAGACTAAGCTTTTGCACTCTATTTTGATTTTTATATAAATCCCAGATGTTTCAATCACAGCTGGATCTCTAAGGAAGTAGTTAAGAAGAGCAAAATATAAACCAAGATAACATACAGTTATTTTGGGTCCCATAGAAAGACCACAGTGTCATGCCACTGAATAAAATATTTTGAGGTTCACACGAACTACAAAAATTAAATATAATTAAGACAATTTTGATTGCTCAAAGTAAACATGTAATTGTGCTTTCTAAGATAAAAGGGTATAAAGATAAAAGAAATAATTATTTAAAATCTATTTGTATTTTACTTAAAAGTATTTGTAATTAGGGTTTTAATGTAAAAAAAAACTGAGGATTTTTTCCTACCACCTGTGATCAGGTTACTTAACAAAAATAGGATCATACTATATAAATCTTTTATAACTTATTTGGCACATATTTTTGTGGGGATTTTTTTGTGCATGTAATAGTTATGCAGCATAACATTTAGTTTTTACAATCTATTGCATTCTAATAAAAACATTGAACATTTTAACCAATTCTTCTTTTGGGTCATTTAAGATGTTTTGATTTTTTTTTTCCAAACACAAAAACTAATTTGAAAAACATCATTCAACTAGTATCTTTGCACTTTAGACAATTATTTCTTTTGTTTGAAGTCCCAGACATGTAGTTGTTAAGCTACATTAAACTTCAGCATGCAAAATTTTACTAGATCTTTAAGAAATTGTAGCAATTTTCCATCCAATGAAAGCTAAATTTAACCATTACACAATGTACATGTACTTCAAAACATCATACATAGTGTTGTACACGATGAATGCATGCATTTTTTCTGTCAATTGATAATAAACATGCAATTTTTTTTAAAGTATGTAAGAATGTACTCTTGCCCATCTTATTATCATTATTCAAGTATTAATGTGTTTTTTCCCTCTCCCTATCAAATATATAAGAGGTGTTATTGCATTAACTCATTCTCATTTATTTTACTGTAATGATATTAAACAAACATATTTTCACATTTTTATTGGCTATTCATTTTGTTTTATATGCAACATGTTAATTTCTTTTCCCCTTTTTCATATAATTTGTTCGTATGTTTCTAATGGGGATATTACCACATTATAATTAATTAAACTTATTTTCTTATCTCTGTATTTTTTACTCCTCTACATAACTAAATCACTGTCTTTGCATTGCATACACCATTTAAAAGCAAATGCTGTTTTTCTGAAAGTGCGAGGAGACCATTAGGGAATAAGAACAAGACTTTCAAAGGAGCCTTGAACTCACTAAAGGGAGATTATAATTGTAGCGAAGTGGCTCATGACAAGGTGAGAACATTGGTGTCCACATTTGGCTGAGACTCTGTGGAAGTGTGGGCTGAGTCCTCCTTATAGCTGAATTCATTGTACAACTGATTCCTCGGCCCTCTGCAGCCCTGTTACTCCAGGGACAGGTCCCAGAACCTCATTTAATCCCTAGCTGTTTCTTGTGCCTCCTACTTTGAGGACCTCTGATTTGATTAACACTTGAATATTGATCCTTGGATATATTCAAGACATCATTTGAAGACTTTTTTACCTTTAGTGCCCCCTCCACTATTGCATGGATTATTGTAGGAAAAGATTCTCCTTATATATTCAATACTTTAAAATGTTTAAATAGCACAATAAGTGTTAGCACAATATGTTTTTGTTAGATGAGAACTATATATCATCATTTTCCTTTGTGAGTAGGTTTTTATTAAGTCCAAAATTAATGCTCAATTTTATGAGATTCCATTGATTTGCATTTCTGTAAACCCCGAAGTACAACAAAACCTTTGGGAAGCAAGGAAGCAGTGATGATAAATGTCACTACTCAAGTAACCTAACATAAAAGGATGTTAAATGGGATACTCCCTCATTGAACTGAGTGCTGCAAAGCTGAGGATAATATAGTAGATGATGGAGTCTTATGTGAATGAAAGTTATATTTTTTGATTGCTTAATATATTGCTTAACTCTACTAAGACCTTTATATTTATTAGCCCCTTATATTATTTGATGAGGTAGAAGGCTAGTGCTTATTACTGCTCTCACTCACAGATTAAAATATCAGGCCTAGAGAGTTTTAGTAATTTTCTCGTGATTATTTAGCTATTTGGTGGCAAAGTCAGGGTTTAAACCAAGTCCACTGGGCTCCAGGGTGTGTGCTCTTCTTAGCGAACAGACGTACTAGGTACTTTATATCTTGATTGATTATTAAATTTGTTCCAATAGTACTAGACTTAAAGACAAAAGTAAATGAGTTTGAGTAGGTGGACAGTTCACAGGGATTGAACTTTGAGTATTTAATTGATGAAAAATATTTGGGTCAGTCCCTCATGGGAAAATGGTGTGTGTATTTCTCTCTTGCCTTAAATAAGAAAGAAGTTTAAAGGAAATTTCTTAGAGACTTTAATATATATTCCCACCAGTGAGGGAGTTACAGAGATTTATATCTTATTTCACCAAAAGAAGTTAAAAGTCAAAAGACTATAGTGGCCAAGGGGCCCTTTATAAAAGGACCTAAATAAAAGGAATTTATTTAGAAAGTTATCTGTGACCCGTTTGCCGTCCTGAAGGGACTTGGCCCTGGAGAGTGGCCTGAACAGAAGTGACCCAGGCAAAGTGTAAGCAGCTCAGGTGGGACAAAGTGGCCTCTGGAAAGGGAAAGGCAATAAGGGAGATGACCTAGAGGAAGTGTCTCTTGGGGAACCACACATGTACCCCCTAAGAAGGAACTAGAGGCTGGACGTTTGCTACACCTCTCCCAGCCATGGAAGCCTTCACTTGTCTTGTCTCTCCCCTGGTCCTGACCCTTGATGGTTAGAAATAACGTGAAGAAGAAGAAGAAAGGAAGCGAAATGATGAGAGAAGCATCATTTCCAAATACAGTGTTATCGCACAGGGACAGGCCCAAGCCGGGGAGAGAGGGTTTTAAAAGTGGATACAGGAAAAGGGAAAGGGAGGGGAGGGAAGGGGGGAGAATGGGTGGAGGGAGGGCATTTGGGTGGGATCACACCTACGGTGCATCTTAGTAGGGTACTGGTGAAACTTATTAAATGTAGAGTATCTCATTTAGACTTATAAAATGTCTTTATATAGTGATTAAGAAAATGCTATGAGGGCTATCTCTCACAGTATGATCAAAATGTTTCTGATTGTATATGAAGCACACTCTGCCCTATGATTGCACCAATGTACACAATTATGATTTAATAAAATTATTATAAAAAAAAAAGTGGATACTGAACACTTTTAATAACAAAGAACCTGATTCCTTCTTTGTGATTTAACTCAAAAGCAAAATGATTTTTTATTTGTTTTTCCAAAGTGACCTGAGAAACTAAGAAACAAGAGGTGATTTTTCTTCCCAGAGTGGGGTGATCACCTACAGAGCAGGGGCATAGGACAGCAAAACAACCGTCAGATTCTCTCTCTGGTTTTCAAACCTCGTATAAGAACTATGATTCCTCTGTCACACTGATGTTTTGTCCCAGTTAAAATTAGTATGTGTCATTTGAAGTCCCTTTTACTGGTGCTAGCAATGGTGATTCCAATGATACCTCCATAAGAACTAGTCACCTATTGCACCAATGCATGGAGCAGGCTTAAAACCCCTCCTAAAGATCTGAGATTAAAGTAGATAATGCACATGAATAGTGTGTAGCTGCTTGTTGGCATAGAGCAGCACTCATAAATGTTCATCTTTAGGAAATAAGGTGTTTTATTTCTGAAGAAACAAAACAATCTTCTATGCCAAGTTTCCTGTATTTTAGGTACTGAAGGACTCAGGTATATGAAATTCGTTTATAAGCGCTTGTGTAAAACTAGTAGAAAGACTATAGTTGTTACATCAGCTACTTTTGATCTGTCTCATTTCTATTTTCTATATAGAAGAATTGGAGCACATTCGTAAATTACCCCTTCTTTAGAATCTTCTCTAACCCCCTTGTAAAGGCTAACAGCAGGTTCTGAGAAGATCTTTGATTTGAAGCAACACAAAACTGAAATTGACTTTAGGCAGCATTTTTATAGAGAATTAGATTTAAAAATGTTTGATATCTAAGTCTGCTTTGTTCTAATTTAAAAGATAAATACCAAAATATTAAAATATCTTCAACACTATGGGAAGTCTCCCAGTAAACGTAGATTTATATTTAGCACAATTTATTTTAAAACCAGAAAAGCTGCCCAAATGACATTAAATTATTTTTATTTTAGAAGACAGATATTATTGAGAAATAATAAAATATTAGCAGCCACCATAGGCAGCTCATCAGCACTGTTAAGAACAAAACATGAAGAAAAGACCCAGTTATGCCTAATGTATACAAAAGCCAGTTGAGAGAGAGATAGACCCCGTCACTGCCTAGCCATGTTTGCAGGCTGTAATCAGAAATGAGGGCTGAAGGAAACACTTAGCACAAAACCAAATGCTCCAAGAAGGAGTCATCTGCTGAAGGGGAGATGATGGGAAAATTTTAAAGGAAATGTCAAAGGAAATTGCTTGATACTCAGAGCTCTACTTACGTACAATTCTTAAGGAAATTGTGTTCTCAAAACGTCTTAAATATCGCTTCTCCACCTTTTGGCTAAGATCAAGTGTAGTATCTGTTCTTATCAGTTCAAAATGTCTTAAATAAAAAATGGACATTAATAAGTATTCTATAGATTGGGCTTAGTATTCTCAGACACTGGAGGAATTGCTTTATCTGTCAAAGCTCCTCACCCTCCTGAAGAAGACTCAGAATTTTTCTTACTTTAGGTGAATTAAAGGGGTTCTGGAGAGAGTCCCAATCTGTTTTCTATTTAAGCCTGAGAATGCAAAGGTTAAAGTAAGATTTCATCAAAACCTAATCAGGTAATTAAATGTAAATTCAAATGAAATAGTACATATAAAATGTATAATAAAACACTCTATCGGCAAGGTGGTATTAGGTAGGTAAGAGGTATAATGTGGTATTAGGTATTAGGTAAGACTGTTATGTGTAACAATGCCCACTTATTTATTGAGAACTTACTGAAATTAACTCAATGTGTTCTGCCTAGAGCTTTCTTCATAGATAACATCACCTTCTTGAAACTGGGGGATAGTTTCTGAGACACCTCCAAGTCCTACCAACATACCAGTAGATTTTCTGACTCACCCCCACTGGTGGCCCCACCAAAGAACCTATGGTTTCACGCCAAACTTAGCTGATAAGCAAACCTAATTGCCTAATATCTGGCCTGCTAAAAACTATCCTTAACCCTATTTCTTTGGGAGGCGGATTTGAGAAACTCCTCCCATCTACCCACTTATAGCTATGTGCAATTAAACTCTGTCTCTGCTCCAAACCCTGCCATCTCAGGATATTGGTTTACTCTTGGGAAGAGGGCAACTGGATCTGATTGGGCAGCAAGATAACAGCAAGTACTTGTTACAGACTGAGTGACCAGTACTGGGCTGAATACTTTGCCTACATTTTCTCCTTTACTCCCAACAATGATGTGATGAGGGAAATTTCTCTCCTTTTAGAGATGAGACTCTAAAGTCTGGGACTTTAGAAGTCATTTTCTTTTCTTTTTTCTTTTTTCCTTTTTTTTTTTAAGAGACAGAGTCTCATTGTATCGCCCTTGGTAGAGTGCAGTGGCATCACAGCTCACAGCAACCTCTGACTCCTGACTTAGACGATTCTCTTGCCTTAGTCTTCCCCCTGCCGCCCCAGTAGGTCGGACTACAGACACCTGCCACAATGCCCAGCCATTTTTTGTTGCAGTTTGGCTGGGGCCAGGTTCCAACCCACTGCCCTTGGTATATGGGGCTAGCGCTATACCCACTGAGCCACAGGTGCCACCAAGAAGCCATTTTCTTAATAATTCTATAATTGGTAAAGTACAGACAGAGATTTGCAGTCAGATCTGGCTTTACCCTCAGAGTTTTTCACTTTGGTATTAGAATACCTTAACTTAAACCTTAGAGGGCCCTGAAATTTAGGCAGGAGTAATCTGTCTCAGAGACAAGTTTATTGGTCGGTTTGAAGCAAAAAAGGGTGTTGATTCAGGAAAACCTGGAGGCTGTTGGAATACTCTAGGAAAGGTGAGTAAACAAACTTTCTGTCTATGTTGGCAGCATTGAGACCTAAGAGGGCAGTACCAGGGCACTAGATTTGATCACCAAAAAAGACAGACAAGACTTTTATTCCGTGCCCTGAAAGTGAAAGATAAGTATGCCTCTTGGTTTTGCAGACCACCTGACTGAGAGTATGGTAGCTTCTGGAGGGCTGGCATTGAGAAATGGTACCAAAGGGATGGTCACTCCCTTCACTGAAGGCCCAGGCTAGAAGAGTATGCCATTTACCTATATATTTTTTTACAAGGCCGCCTGGATCCATCTCCCATTGCCATCATGCAACTGGTGGTTAACTTTCCTGTTATGTTGTGTTGCATTTCCCTTGCCTCTTGAGAGCTTTTGCTCACATTTTTTGAGCTGCTTGCTGTACAGAAAAGTCACTTAAGAAAGAACAAAGTAGTCTCAGAAGACAATGACTGATCCTTATGCAGTTGAGAATTCTATGCTTTGTCTCCTTAGACTCTTTACAAACAAGTAGTAGAAATAAACGTCATGGCTAATGCACTTAGGTAATATAAAGGGTTTTTACAAGGAAAACATTACTAAGACTAAGCTGTTTATATAAAGCAAAGATAAATCATAATGGAGTGGTAATTTCACAATTTATATTGTGTCTCTCCCTGGGGAACTCCAAGTGCTCTAAAGACACTATCTCATTACTATTTTAAGTACCTTTGGGAACTAGGCAGAAAGCATCATTTTCTCTAATTTTTGTCTAGGAACTTAAGTCATCAGAAATTTATGCAACTTGTCAGTACATACAAGTAGATATTCCTTTTCACAAAAAAGGATTGGATTATTTTAGTGATTTGGCTGATTGTCTCATAACATTACTCACTAAATTCAAGAGAGAACAAAACTGATGTCCCCAACTAAAACAATAAACAACAAAAATACCCTATTTCAATACATATTTTGGCAACACTTCATAGGCTTGTTTGAACTTAATAAATGTAGCTGGGAACAAAATGTATTCTTCGGACTTTATTTGCTGCAGTAAACCAACACTTTATTATTTGAAAGTTATTGACAAGAAAGATGATATTTTTATTTTTGTTTTAATTTTTTTCTTTCAGGTTACAACCAGGAAAAAATATTTGACTTTGTTAGATAGAATCCCTCTTATATTTATGACTCGTACTCAAAATGTGCCAAACACTCCCACACCATGCTCATTCTGTAGGAGCACTTCACCCTCTCCTCTCTCCCCCTCCTTTGTTTCTGTTCCCCCCAACTTGAATTGAAATCAGTTTTTTCCTCCTATGTGGGCATGCATTGGATCATCTACTAGCTTCATATTAGAATTGAGTACATTGGATAATTGCTTTTTTATTTTTGTGATACTTTACCGAGAAGAATGTGTTTCAACTCCATCTACATTAATCCAAACATGTGAAGTCACTGTCTTTTTTTATGGCTGAATAGTATTCCGTGGTGTGCATATGCCACAGTTTGTTAATCCATTCCTGATTTGATGGGCATTTAGATTGTTTCCATGTCTTCGCAATTGTAAATTGAGCTGCAATAAATAATCTAGAGCAGGTGTCCTCAAACTTTTTAAACAGGGGACCAATTCACTGTCCCATTGGAAGGCTGGACTATAGTTTAAAAAAAAAAATCAATGAACAAATTCCTATGCACACTGCACATATCTTATTTTGAAGTAAAAAACGAAATGGGAGCAAATACAATTCACACCAAAGCATGTGGCCCGTGGGCCATAGTTTGAGGACTCCTGATCTAGAGCATATGTCCTTATAAAAAAATGATTTTTTTTTCTTCTGTGACGATGCCTAGTAGTGGAATTGTGGTATCGTCTGGGAGATCTAATTTGAGTTCTTTGAGGATTCTCCATACTTCTTTCCAAAGAGGCTGAATTAGTTTGCAGTCCCACCAACAGTGTAAAAGTGTTCCCCTCTCTCCACATTCACTCCAGCATCTGTGGCTTTGGGACTTTGTGATGTGGCCTAATCTTATTGGGATTAGGTGATATCTCAGGGTGGTTTTCATTTGCATTTCTCTGATGATTAGGGATGATGAACATTATTTCATACATTTGTTAGCCATTTGTCTATCTTCTTCAGAGAAGATTCTGTTCATGTTTCTTGTCCAATGATAAATGGGTTTGTTAGCTCTTTTATTGTTGATTAATTTGATTTCTCTGTAGATCCTAGTTATCAAGCCTTTGTCACATATGTAATATGCAAATATCCTTTCCCATTCTGAAGGTTGTCTATTTGGTCTGGTTGTTGTATCCTTAAGCTGTACAGAAGGTTTTCAGTTTAATGAAGTCCCATTTGTTTATTTTTGTTGATCCAGTGGCCATGGAAGTGTTTTTAATAAAATCTTTCCCCAGGCTAAAATCCTGAAGAGTTTTTCCCACATTTTCTTCTAGGATTTTTATCAGTTCCTGCCTTAGATTCAAATCTTTTATCCACCTTGAATCAATTTTTATAAGTGATGAAATGTGTTGGTCCAATTTCAGTCTTTTATATGTGATTATCCAGTTCTTCCAGTACTATTTATTGAATAAAGATTCTCCCCTCCCCATGTGTGCTTTTCTTTTGGTTTATCAAAGATTATGTGACTATAAGATGTTTGTTTCATTTCATGGTTTTCTATGTGGTTCCAAATGTCTATGTCTTTACATTTTTGCCAGTACCATGTAGTTTTGGCCTTGTAGTATAGCCTGAAGTCTGGTAGATGATACCCCAGCTTTGTTTTTATTACTAAGAATTTCCTTGGCTATATGGGTTTTTTGTGGTTCCATACAAAACAAAGAACTACTTGTTTTCAAATATTCAAAGTATGATGTTGGTGGGGATTTTTTTGTTTTGTTTTGTTTTTTTGATGTTGGTGTTTTAATGGGGATTGCATTGAATCTGTAGATTGCTTTGGGAAGTATAAACATTTTAACAATATTGATTCTCCCCAGCTATGAGCATAGTATGTGCTTCCATTTTATATTATATTCTGCTATTTCTTTTCTTAGAGTTTCATAGAGGTCCTTCTTCATAGAGGTCCTTCACCTGTTTTGTTAGGTATATTCCTAGGTAATTTATTTTCTTTGAAGCTACTGTGAAGGGAATTGTGTCTTTGATTAGTTATTGGCATATTTAAAGGCTACTGATTTGTGGGCATTAATTTAATACCCTGAAATGTTACTGTATTTCTTGATCACTTCCAGAAGTCTTGTGGTTGAGTCTTTGGGGTTCTCTAAGTAAGAGATCATATAATCAGCAAAGAATGAGAGTTTGACCTCCTCTGCCCCTATTTAGATGCCCTTTAAATCCTATTCTTGTCTGATTGCATTGGCTGGAACTTCCAGCACTGTGTTGAATAATAGTGGAGATAGAGAACATCTTTGACTGGTTCCAGTTCAAAGTAGAAAAGTTTTCAGTTTACTCCATTCAGTATGATATTATCTATGGGTTTGTCACAGATGGCTTCAATCAGTTTTAGAAAAGTCCACCAATGCTTATATTCTTCAGTGTTCTTGTTAGAATAGGATTTTATAAGATAATTTTCTGCATCTATTGAGAAGGTTACATGGTCTTTGTATCTCTTCTATTGATATGGCAAATTACATTTATGGATTTGCATATGTTAAACCAGTCTTGCATCCCTTGGAAGCCTACTTTACCATGATGTATAATTTTTTTTAATATGTAGCTGTAATCTATTGGCTAAGATTTTATTGAGAATTTTTGCATCTATTTTCAAAGTTGAAATTTTTAGAAAAAACAGTCAACCTGACGTTTCTAGATCAATATATGAAACTGTGGAAGTAGAGCTGTCCTTGTATGGCCTCCACTGTCTCAGTAAGGCTTACTCTACTTAATGACAACCTCATCCGTGCATGATCTCTGCACCCAGAAATGGTGAATGAAGAATGATAGATCAATTCTTTAGAGTTTCCAAGGAAATCACAGTGGAGGCCACTAACACTGGTAGGCATACTTCTCACTAAAGCACCTACTTCTTAGTACACAGAGAGTTTGATGTAGCAATTTCTCTACAACTGTTCCCATAACCTGCCCAATTCCCCTTGCTGTGACTTGCCGCATTTCATAGATTCAGGAATTGCTCAGGTTACCCTTTAGTTCTGGAAGATTCTAATGCCTGTCTTCTTAGATGATAATTTTGGGCAAATTCTGTGTAGAACAACTTAGCTCAATGTGTTCAATGTTACACCCAGATATAACATCTCATATTTATTGCTCTTAATTTTATATATAGCCAAACATCTTATTTTCTTATTAACCTGTTTTCATATAAAAAAAATCTTTTTGAATTTCTGAATATAGTTCTCTTACTAATCATTAGAAAAGGATTAGGAAAACCTGTTTGTTTTTTTTTTAAGCAGTTTTATTACTTTGACCTTATTTATTTAAAAAAATTCAGTAGTGATGAAAACATAGTGAAAAGGATATGTGGATTATAAATCCTACATTAATCTGTTAAATAATTTTACATGAACCCTTGTTCCAGTTATAAAATTATTAGAAAATACTGGTAGTGAAGATGGCGGTCGAGATGGTCCCGTAGCCCATCCCCACAGGACACCAGGTGAGAGGAAGGGAGCTCTGGATCTTTCCGCGTGTGAATTTTTGGAGTGGATGGACAGCTGGAGATGTACAGCGAATTGGTAGATCGTTGTGTTTGAAGTGTCGTTCAAAACCACGGACTCTGCTATAGTCTTTTCCCCTGCCTGGCGGAGAAGCAGCAGCCAGCCCCTCCCACAGGGTAGATAGCAGTTCTTGCAAAACCTAATTGATACAAATTCCATTGAATTGTCGATTTCAGAATTTGGCAACCAGAAAGGAGTGCTGCTTGGAGCCATAGAGGACTGGGCAGGCCAAGCGAGAGACAAGGGGAGGGGACCCTGCTGGGAAACAGACATTTTGAAATCTCTGAAATGGCGAACACCTTTTCCCCAGATCATTGAGAGTAATTGATCTGACAGTGCCATCCCAGGAGGGGAATCCTGGTGAGGTCTGGCTGTGCAGGGTGCACAGGGATCTGGGGTTTGGAGGAGACACTCTAAGCTGTGGAAATCAGCGAACAGGGTCCCGTGCACTTCAGCAGTGGAAAAAGTGGCAGTTCAAAGTGGCAGCAGCAGCAGCATGGCTGCAGAGCCCCTCCCCCTCAGCCGCTGAAGTTGCCGTGGCCAGCGGGCTGGGCCATAGCCATTTGCAGCCACCAGTTTGGAGAGAACAGGAGGGCAGAGTGGAGAGATTTATGACGTGCAGACCCTTACACCAAATTGGGAGGCCGGATGGGAGTGCCGTCTGGAGCAGAACACCCAAAGTAGGGCAACTTTTCTAACTCAGCGAGAAACTCCAAAAATGGCCACCAGCCTGTTAGAGTGGCTTCCATAGTAACAAAGTAAACTCTGAATCACATATAAGCCTGGGAACCACTCACAGCGCCATCTGGTGTCTGCAAAGTATATTGCATCAAAAATTTATTACACTAAAGTTGACTTCTACTGCTTACATAAAGACATGTATTTCTATATATATATACAAGAATAATATTTCTGAGGTTGGTGTTTATATATATATATATATATATATATATATATATATATCCTTTTCTCAGAGAAGTCATTGATAAATAATTTTTTATTTTACTTTCTGTCCATAGGTTATTTTTATTATCTTCTATTTTCAATTGTATTTTTCTTTTTCCTTTCTTCTGTTTTGTAACCCTTTTACAAACACTACTTTCTTTTTCTCTCTCCCCTTCCTCTTCTTCCCTTCTTATAGATTCTAAGAGTGCTTACATCATTTTTTTAGAGGCTTTTTTCTTTTTTTCTCTTTTCTCAAGTATTTTACAAGTATCATTTTTGTAGTAGTTTTTTGTTTGTTTGTTTCGTTCTTTGCTGTGGTTGTTGTTTGGTTTTTTGTGTTTGTTCTGTTTTGTCTGTAGGTCTGTGTGTTTCTGACTGTTGGGTGCATCTGTGGGCTTGTGTGCCTGGTAGCCTTCTTACTTGTGTATTAGCTCATTTGGTCTCAAAGCGATTGGAGTTGTAAATGTTTTCCTTGCCACCTTGACCCTTCAGTCTTCCCCCTCCCTTGGTCTGGAAGTCTAGAAGTTCATCTCCTCCAGAATCCTGATTGTCTGCATTTCTTAGCTAGGACAGAGCATTGCATAGACAGTGGCTGTACTGCTTTGCTGTTCCAGTGAATCCAGTAACTGTACAGGAAGACACAGAGGAAAAGGGGACTGTCCTGGCCCAAAGATAAAGAGTATCTCAGCAGAAGACAGAGGCTAGGGTTCCCACACTGCGGATGGAGGCTCAGAAGCTGCTGAAGTGGACGAACCTAAGAGGAGGCACCTTCTACCCAACTTCACCATTAGTAGAGTGACCCTGCTGCGGTCTAACTTTGGACAGTCCTCTCCCCATCTCTGTGGCCTTACAGAGGGAGCCATACCTCACCCTATAAGGATTCCAATACTGCAAAACAGCAGCAACAAAGGTGCAGTGGCCGAGGGAGAAATTCTTTTGCTGTCTGGATATCCTCAGGTTTGGACCGAGCTCAGGTGGAACTTTCTTCAGCTGCCATTGAGCACCTGAGGCAGACAGATA
>CAUYRH010047529.1:0-10588 GCA_963574655.1 Perodicticus potto
AGTTCTCATCGACATTTTACAAATGAGGCAAAAAGTCTCACACTCACAGAAGACAGTGCCAACATTGAATCAGGTCTTTCTAATTCTAGAACATACGTTCCTGAACGTGAATCTTTACCAGCTCTCAATCTTAGATTTAAACTTAACCATTCAACAACTGGATTTAACATACATCTACAGAACATTTCATCCTAATAAAATAAAAAACTGAATCATTGCAGAACAACAGTAGCAGCTCTAATGCTACAAACTGCAGATGTAATAGTCGGGAAAGGAGAACTGCAGCTAGTGATTCAGAATGGGATCTTTTTTTATTTTTGATGGATTTAGTTGTTAATTTTTAAATTCAGTTTTAAGCACCAATATTCTTGGCATTTTTCTAACATTCATTGTTCTAAGAAGACATGAAAGGAATGCTGAATTTTAATTTCTTAGAACACTTAATTTGTCGCCATGGAAGAACAAAGTATGCCAGCAGAAGGATTTGCTTTTGGGCTTGTCATTTTAGTGAAACTGAAGAATTAAAATTCAATGAAATAACCTTGGGAAATATTTCATTCCCTTGATTTCACCCTATTTATTTCATCTTCCCCTTATTGGATAATTAGCCATATTTATCAGTTGGGGGTTTGCTTGTTGCAACAAAACAGACATGCTAATCAATATCAATCTGGCCTGTTTGTCATGGATGGTATATGCTCCATGTAGAATGGCGTATACTCACTCAAGTCTCTCTCTCACATACACACATGCCCAGTAATCAAATACTTAGACTTATATAACATTCTTGATATCTACAATAAAAATGCAACATCTAAACAAACAGCAACATGTAACAAAGGCCTCAGAAAAATCAAATATAATCTTAAGGAATGTTGCCATTAGAGGGGAACAGAGTCTAACATTTATTTTGTCATTTTGCTTTGCTTTGCTGATTATATATACTGAGTTCTGTAAGTAAAAATAAGTCATGTGTTCCTAAAAAATCCGTCAAAATTTGCTGGTTTTGTGCACATCATAATATTTAACTTAATAAGGACCTCAATATGAATTTTGATATAAGCAATTAACAGAAAAATAAGGTTATTTAAAGAGTAATCTGTGGTAAGTTATTCTGCTTACAAAGAAATAATTTACACATTTTTACTGTTACAAAAGATGCTATGTAGAGAAAAATAGGTGGGGGCAGGGAGAGGGGAAGTGGAAGGGGTTTGGAGTCATGGTTATGGCACACCTCTTGGGGGCAGGACACAATTATAAGAGGGGCTTTACGTAACAAATGCAACTAGTGCAACCTAATTCTTTGTACCCTCAATGAATCCCAAACAAAAAAAGAACATAGACACCATCAAGAGAAAAAAAATTCTAAGTATCAGCAAATGTTATTGTTATAAACATAATTTTTATAATTAGATGTACAACTAGTTCCCATTGCAGAATAGGTAATATATAAGGCTATCATTTGATTACAAATCCATTGAGAAATGTTATCTAAGTTCATTAATGTTTACAGCACTCTTTCATCTAGTCAGCTAGAAAGTCTACTTTAAATAGTACTTGACACATTTAAAAAACTTAGTTGCAAGTGATTTTTAGAATCAAGTTAATTTTTAGGCTGGCTTAAGATCCTCTGTTAATTCCTTTCACAACAACCTGTTTATATCATTCACTGTATTTGTTAACCATAATAATTGAGTAATTGTATAACAATTGTTGACATGATGCTTTTTGTGTTATTTTTGAACTCTAAGAGAGCTTGGGCTGCATTCCTTGCTCATTATTTTTTTCAAATGGTTATATAGTATTTAAATAAAAGCCTCAGTTTTGCCTGTTGCCCCACAAATTCTAAAGCACTTATTATCCAACACTTTTAGGAGTTTTCTGACTGTGGAGTAGACCAGCACTGTCCAATGGAACTGCTGTGGTCATGGAAATATGGTTTGTCTGTGCTGACCACTGGAATAACCACACATGGCTACTGAGCACATGAAATCCACCCAGTATGATTGAGGTACTGAACTTCTTGTCTTTATTATTTATTTTTTTGAGAATTTTTTTTTCAAATTAATACAAGGATATAATTTTTAGGTTACATTGTTCTCACTTCCAGGGTAAAGTTCCATTTGGAGAGGAGCGTCTCCCCCAGGGGGCGTGTTATACACCCTCAAACGTCACATTAGGTGAGATTCCGCCTCATGCACTTCCTACTTCTGCCAGACGTTCTTGCCCACCTCCACTGCTGAACTGTACTATATTAGTGACTTATTGTTCTTATGAGAATGTAGTTGTTTATATATTGATTTCATATTAGTATGGGGTACATTGGATATTTATTTTTCCATTCTTGTGATACTTTACTAAGAAGAATGTATTTCAACTCCATCAAGGTAAATGTAAAAGATGTAAAATCTACATCTTTTTTAATGGCTGAATGATAATATTCCATGGTATACATATACCACCGTTTGTTGATCCACTCATGGGTTGCAGCTCAATTCAGAATTGCCAAGTCATGGAAGCAATCTAAGTGCCCATGAACTTTTCATTTTTAATTTTAATTAATTTAAATAATCTCATGTGGCTAGTAGCTAGTGTACTAGACATCAGTAGATTTAGATATACAAAGAACAGACTTCATGTAAAGAGAGCAAACAATTACAGCTCAACCGTATCTAGGGAAAAACTGAAAAATATATGCTAATTTTGCAGTGATTTGGCCTTTCTCACAAAAAACATTAAAAAAACCCAAAATTACCACCAATTCATTAAAACAACTGATGTTATGGCAATACTTTGAAAAGGCATAATGGTAAAATCAGTTCATTTAATTCAATAGTTATCCAGGAATTCATTTAAAAATACTCAGTGGTTCTTCAGCCTATGAATTGTGGATGAGAATAGAATTATTTTGGATAAGGCTGATAATGTTAATGTTCTGTTAACTAATAAATGAAAGAAATTGCCTTTATAAATATTTTAAACCTTTTTTGCATTATTATTGGAAATATCACTTATTTGCAAAGAAATTCTGGAAATGTAGAGAGTACCATTAAAGCAAAATATGCCATAATGCAGTAAGAAAATATTAGATCACATAAACAAGTCAAAAAAACAATAGAGTCTAGTATTGTCCTCAAATAGCTAGTATTAATGTAGGTTTAAAGTCAACTGAGAAGAAAAAATTCAACCTGCAGAGTGAAGTTATCACCATTCACATATGATTTCAAGTCTTTAAGAAGATAAGCATTTAAAGGAAATTCTGAAATGTGTGCTATTTAGGATTGAAATTGTTTGGTGCTGTTATATGAAACACATTAAGTAAAAAAAAAAAATTAAAAATTGAAGTGTACTGGATTTTCTTTTATGCTTATATTGTTTCTGACATGTCTATGTATGAAATAATATCTTCCCAAGAAGTACTTTGGCTTTACACTTTTATTTCAAATGATTTTATCATTAGGGAAAAATCTGAAATCACAGTGAACAAATAATCCCTTAATGCTTTTTCTGGATCGCAAGAAATTTGTCAATGCAATCCAATTTCCAAATAGCACACAAACTCAGTAAGATGCTGAGCCAAAGCATCTGTTGCTCTTTGTATTTAGAGTATGCACAAATGCCTTTCCTTTGGGGGTGTGTGTGGGAGAATCCTGCATTTGTATTCTCTAAGAGGACAATTCAATCATTAAACAAAATCACTCATAATTTCTCTCTGATAAAACTTTGAGATTACTTTTAAAGCAAGGCTTTATTGAGATATAATTTGCATGCACTAATATTTATCCCTTTTAAGTGTACAGGTGAACAGATTTTAACAAACATACAAGTTGTGTGTACACCATTCAAGTTAAAATTTGGGACATTTACATCACCCCATAAAATTGCCTCCTTCCCATTTATAGACAATGTCTCTCTTCAGTCCAGTCTGCGGGCAACATGTAATCTGTTTGGTTTTTCTATAGTTTTAACTTTTGTAGAATGTCATATAAATGGAACCATATAACCATATAACATGTAGTCTATTGTGCCTGACTTATTGCACCTACCCACAAAATGTAACACTTGAAATTCACACTTTTGTTGCATGTATCAGTAGTTTATTCTGTTTTGTGGCTCAGAAGTATTCCATTCTGTAAAGATACCAGGATATTTCTATCCATTCTTGTTAAGAGACTTTTGGATACTGTGAATAAAACATCTGGTAACACTTGAAATTCACACTTTTGTTGCATGTATCAGTAGTCTATTCTGTTTTGTGGCTCAGAAGTATTCCATTGTGTAAGGATACCAGGATATTTCTATCCATTCTCTTGTTAATACACTTTTGGATACTGTGAATAAAATATCTATTAACATTTGCTGTGTGGACATACGGTTTCATTTTCCTTGCATAAATATCTGTGAGTGGAATTGCTGGGTCATAATGGTAAATATATGTTTAACTTTATAAAAATCTGAAAGATCATTCTTCAAAATAAGTCTATCATTGGCATTCCCATCAGCAACATATTACTACTCAAATTTTTCTACTTTGGGAGGTTGGGAGGAGGGAGGGAATTTGGGAGGACCTAAGTTAATGCTACAAAGTATCAATGCAATGATACATTTCTAAATTATTAAGAATAGAGTATGAATATCTTACCATAACAAATAAGTAAACGAGGAGATGGTTATGTTAATCAGCTAGATGTAAGCATTCCACATTACATATCAAATCAGTACATTGTATCTCATAAATGCATTAATGTACACAGTTATGATTTAATAAAGAATTAAAAAATAAAAGAATAAATAAAATAAATCCGACAGATTATTCTGCAAAATAAGTCTATCACTGGCAATCTCATCAGCAACATATTACTACTCAAGTTGTTTTACTTTGTCTCCAATAATTAATGTTATCAATTCTTTCATTTTAGCCATTCTACTGGATACATAGAGATTATCTCCTGTGTTTGAATTTGTATTTGTACTGATGACTACAGATATTGAACCTGTTTCCATGCATTTATTGGGCATTTGTGTATATCTTCTTTGGTGAAATGTTTATTAAAATTTTGCCTCTCTTTTTACTTAGTTGTACATCTTATTATTTATGTGTTCTTCTCAATTTTCTTTTCAGATGTGTTCTTTGCAGCTTAAAAAAAAGTCAATCTATGGCCTGCCTTTTCTTTTTTTTAACCATGTCTTTTGAAGAGCAGACATTTACAATTTCAATGAAGTACAATTTGTTATTCATGGGTTGTGCTTTTTGTGTCCTACTAAAAATTTTCTTAACTGAAGTTTACAAAGATTTTCTACTTTTCTTCTAGAAGTAATTAGGTTTGTAATATTACATATTTTACTGTTTATTTAAAACATTGTTTGAGAAGAGGTCCAAAGACATTCCCAGACTGTCTGAGGGGCCAATGACACAGAAATGGTTTAGCTTTGCCACCTGTCTTCCCATTTCCCATACCTACTGCTTAGGTTGTCCTCAACCCAGGAGGTATGTTAGAATGCCTTTAATGCTTCAGTGTTGAATACTAAACTATAACCAGCTTTGCCTTATTTTATTCTATACTGTGTAGCTCAACAAAGCTTAGTCAAACATATGAGAGTGAATAACACTCCATGGCAGAACCTGAATATTCAGAGATGAATCAGACAGTCCCTATTTGTGAGGAAGTTAGGTCCAACAACACAGGTCCGTATTTAAGCAGGTATGACACTATACTTTTTGTGCTCTAAAGAGCACATATGTGAGTGGTCCAAATAATGTTCTTATACCTCTCTTGGGTGATGGTGAAGGTGTGGGCAGCATGACAGGAAATGCTTTGCACAGAAAATGACATGCATTTGGAAACCTGGAGAATAGGAAGGTATTAAGTAGAGATGGAAAAGACTATTTCACACAAAGGAAGTATGTGCAAGTCCCAAACTCAACTCTGTGTCTAAAGGCCAGGTGCAGAAGAATGACCAAGGGAGAAATTATGCATCAGCTGCTCCCAGCTCCTGCAGGACAAGTCTAGGAAGAGATTATTCTCAAAGTGTAGAAGCCAAAACTCATTCCTGTACTTCTTTTTTTTTTTATTTCAAAAACTGTAGGGGGTAATATAATTGTTTTTATTTTGTATAATGCTGAAGTCAGGGCTTTGAGTATACCTGATATCAGAATAGCACACATCATTGTATCTGACAGGTGCACATTTACTCCTCACCATCCTTAGTCTTCACTGTCCATTACACCACTATATGACCATATATGTGTAGGTTTCCAGTTATAAGTGAGAACATATGGTATTTCTTTTTCCATTCCTGAAATACTTTCCTTAAGTTAATGATCTCAAGTTCCTTCCAAGTTGCTGCAAAAGACATTATTTCATTCCTTTTTATGGCTGAGTAGTACTCCATGGCATATATGTATATACATACACACATATATATGTGTTTGTGTGTGTGTATATATATATATATACGTATATGCTATCAAGGCTTCAAGTTTTGAATACCAAATATATATATTTAGTTTTGAATATATATAAAACATTTTCTTTATCCACTCATCAGGTGATGGGCACTTAGGTTGGTTCCATCTTTGGATTTGTGAATTGGGCTATGATGAACATTTAGGTGCTTTTTGATAAAATGACTTGTTTTCCTTTGGGTAGATACCTGGTAGGGGAATTGCTGGATTGAATGGTAGGTCTCCCTTTATCAATAGTTCTTTGAGAAATCTTCACACTGTAGTTCATAGTGCTTGTACTAGTTTACATTCCCACCAACAGTGTTTAAATCTTCCTTTTTTTTTTTTTTTTTTTTTTTTTAAGAGAAAGAGTCTCACTTTGTCCCTTGGTAGAGTACCTTGGTATCACAGCTCACAGCAACCTCCAGCTCTTGGGCTTAAGCGATTCTCTTGCCTCAGTCTCCTGAGTAGCTAGGACCACAGGCACTTGCCACAACACCTGGCTACTTTTTGTTGCAGTTTGACAGGGGCCAGGTTTGAACCCGCCACCCTCGGGATATGGGGATGGCGCCCTACTCACTGAGCCACAGGTATTGCCCTCCAAAAGTGTTTAAGAGTTCCTTTCCATTGCATTCTTGTCAACATCTATTGTTTTTGACTTTGTAATTATGGCCATTATGACATGTGTTAGGTGGTATCTCACTGTGGTTTTGATTTGCATTCCTTGGCTTGGCACTCATAGCACAGTGGTTATGGAGCCAGCCATAACCACTGTGTTGGGTTTGAACCCAGTCTGGGCTAGCTAGACAACAATGACAGCTGCAACAAAAAATAGCCGGGCGTTGTGGCAGGCACCTGTATTCATTCCCAGTTACTTGGGAGCCTGAGGCAAGAGAATCACTTAAGTCCAAGAGTTGGAGGTTGCTGTGAGCTGTGATGCCACAGCAACTCTACCAAGGGAGACATAGTGAGACTCTGTCTGAAATAATAACAATAATAGAGATCCGGAGCAAGATGGTGGCCAAGTAACAGCTTCCTTGCAACTGGGTACTGTGAGACTGGGGAGAGAAGACTTCAGGCACCTCTAGCTGGCAGGATCTGCCCAGAAACATACCTTTGGGGACATGAAGAGACAGAGAAGAGACACGAAGAGACTTCTGGACCCCATGAGGAAGGCAAAAGCAATGGAGAACTGGCAAATGGTTGCGTGTGTTCGGTTCTGTCTAATCCTGCAGGCAGCTCAAAGTACAGCAGCAGTGAGATTGCAAACTGGAAAGGCCTTACCTGTGAGCTGTTTGGGGTTTTTTGGACTTGGCACTCAGTTGAACTACCTTGGGAGAACTTGGGAAAGAGTATGGAGGTCTTTGAGTGTTGTCTAGGGCCCCAGATTGAGCCACTGAGCCAGATGGAGCTACCAGCGTTTGGATGTGGGCTGTGTGGAGCTGTTGTGGGAGAACTGCCCCCAACAAGCTCCACCCTCAGGGTCGCAGAACAAGCATTGAGCGGGAGCAAGTAATCTAGTGACTGAGCAGCCTAAAGGCAGAGACTGAGATGCCTTGCAGCCTTAGCCCTTGGGGGCATAGAGTGAGACCGGTTTTGGCACACTGGGTAAGTGGACAGCCACTTAAGGAGTGATCCCAGCAACAAGCGCTTTCCTGGGAAAGCTTCTGCTTAATGCAGGTTAGCAATTTAAAGTGCCTTCTAAGCGGGCTGAGGAGGATTTAGGCTCTTCACCCTGTGGGGTTTCAGAAATCATTAGAGGCCTCCAGTCTCCATTTTGTACAGCTGTATCAGCATTGTGATTAATATATCATACCCCAGAAGATCACCTGTTGCCCAGACAAGATTCAGCAAGATACATATATGCTTTGTTTTTGTTTTTGTTTTGTTTTGTCTTTTTTTTTTAATTTCAACATTTTCCATATAGATTTTTCTTTTCTTTTTTTCCCTTTCTTTTATTTCTTCATTTTTCTAGTTTAAATATAATTTTCCATTGTTGCCTTTTTTAACAATTAGAACTTCATTTTTGCTAGTGTTTCCACCCCTATTATTTGGTTTCCCCCCAATTTTATCCTGTGAAGTTTTTAGTTTACTTGTTTTGGTTTGACTTATTGCATTTTTGTCTTTCCTCTTTATTTGGTGGAGATGGGGTATAGTGTCCAAACAGGCTGGCAAAGAGCTGCTGACCTAACCACCCAAACTGGCACCCACAGAGGTTGGGGGTTCTTAAGGTTAGGTCAAAGTACCCTACTGTACACTTATATTGCTCCTGTCCCCCTCTTTCTGTGCCTCTCTTCTTTTTGCCAATAGTTGCTTCTACCCACCCCCTCTCTTTTCTCCTTTTTCTTTTCTTTTTCTTTCTTTCTTTTTTCCCTTCTTGCTTTTCAGTCTTCTCATCCTTCTGGTCCTGTACCAAAAGGACTCATCAAAACCCTAGTCCAGAGGCACGGCAACTTAAAGAACAGGAAGAAAGGAAAATTAGGGAAAGGAAAGATAAAAGAAATCACTCATGGGGAAGAATCAGCAGAAAACTCCTGGCATCATGAAAAACCAGTCCAGAGCAACCTCCCCCAAGGGACTGTGACATAGCTACTACAGAAGATTCCACCTATAAGGAAATGTTAGAAATGACAGAAAGGGAATTAAGAATACAGATGATGAAAACAATCAAGGAAATGAAGGAAACAATGAAAGAAACTGCTGATAAAGTGGAAAATAACCCAAAGGAAATCCAAAACCAGAATCAATTAAGAGATGAACGATATGAAGAATATAAAAAGGATATAGCAGAGCTGAAGGAACTGAAGCAGTCAATTAGGGAAGATGCAATAGAAAGTATCAACAACAAATTAGACCATGCAGAAGAATCTCAGAGGTAGAGGACAAAGCTCTTGAGATAACTCAAATAGTTATAGAGGCAGAAAAGAAGAGAGGGAAAGCAGAACGTTCGCTGACAGAATTATGTGACTCTATGAAGCGTTCAAACATACGAGTTATAGGTATCCCAGAAGGGGAAGAAGAATTCCCCTGGGGAATGGAAGCCATACTAGAGAATATTATAAATGAAAATTTCCCAAATATCACCAAAGATTCTGACACTCTCCTTTCAGAGGGATATCAGACCCCAGGTCACCTCAACTCTAACCAAGCTTCCCCAAGACACATTGTGATGAACCTGTCCAAAGTCAAGACAAAAGGAAAGATTCTTCAAGCTGCCAGGAGTAAGCACCAGTTGACCTACAGAGGCAAATCCATCAGGGTGACTACAGACTTCTCTAAGGAAACTTTCCAAGCAAGAAGACAATGGTCATCTACCTTTAATCTATTTAAACAGAACAATCTCCAGCCCAGAATTCTATATCCTGCAAAGCTAAGCTTTAAATTGATGGAGAAATCAAAACATTTACTGATATACAAACATTGAGGAAATTCGCCACAAGACCAGCTCTACAGGAAATACTTCAACCTGTTCTACACAGTGACCATCAAAATGGATCAACAGCAAAGTAAGAACTCAGAAATTAAAAGACAGAACCTAACTTCCACACTGATGCAAAAGATAAAACTAAGAAATGGACTCTCACAAAATAAGATGACTAGAACACTACCACACTTATCAATTATCTCGATAAATGTTAATGGCTTTAATTCCCCACGGAAGAGGCATAGATTGGCTGACTAGATTAAAAAACATAAGCCATCCATTTGCTTTCTGCAGGAAACACACCTAGCTTCAAAAGACAAATTAAAACTCCAAGTTAAGCATTGGAAGACTATTTTTCAGGCAAACGAAATTCAGAAGAAAAGAGGAGTTTCAATCTTATTTTCAGATACATGTGGATTTAAAGCAACTAAAGTCAAAAAGACAAAGATGATCACTTTACATTGGTCAAGGGAAAAATACAACAAGAAGACATTTCAATTCTAAATATTTATGCACCTAATTTAAATGCTCCTAAATTCTTGAAATAGACCTTACTCAGTCTGAGCAATGTGATATCCTATAATACCGTAATAACAGGGAACTTTACCACTTCTCTTACAGAGCTGGACAAATCCTCTAAACAGAAATTGAACAAGGATATAAGGGACTTAAATGAGATCCAAGAACAACTGTGCTTGATAGACGCATATAGAACACTC
>CAUYRH010047530.1:0-16253 GCA_963574655.1 Perodicticus potto
TATATGTATATATATATATATATAGATAGATAGATAGATTTTTTTTTTTTAAAAGACAGAGCCTCAAGCTGTCACCCTGGAGAGAGTGCCGTGGCATCACATCTCACAGCAACCTCCAACTCCTGGGCTCAAGCGAGTCCAAAGTAGCTGGGACTACAAGCGTCCACCACAACACCCGGCCATTTTTTGGTTGCAGCCGTCATTGTTGTTTGGCAGCCCGTGCTGGATTCCAACCCGCCAGCAATAATTTAAGGAGGTTTATTCTGAGCCAAATTTGAGGACCATGATCTGGAGCCACAGCCAAGAAGCCTTGAGCATGTGGACTGGAGGTGGTGGGGTCACAGTTTGGTTTCACACATTTCAGGGAGTCAGGAATTACAGGTGAGGTCATCAATCAACACGTGGAGAACATCCAGTGGTTTGGCCCCAGAAGGTGGGACATCCAGAAGTTGGGGTTTATAGGTTATAGGAGGGTTTAAAGATTCTTTAGCTGCCAATTGGCTGAAAGAGTTAGGTTCTGCCTAAAGGGCCAGGGGTCAGTATAAAAGGAGAGTTTAAGATAAAGACACATAGTAGCTGACAGACTCAGGGTTTGTTATGTATATCAGGACCTGCAGGTGGGTGTCCCACAGCCTTAGGCCTATTAGAGAGTCACTGAGGACGGAGAAGGGGCGGGGCATGATGAGGCCTGTCCCACCCCCTTTCTCACGGCCAGAAACTCAGTCTTAGGATCCTCTTGGCCAAGAAGGGGGTGCAGTCGGTCAGTCTCTGAGGGGGGAGCCTTACGATTTTATGTTAGTTCACAGAAGAATGTAATTGCAGAAGAAAATGCACTATTAAATCGAAATAATTTACTTATGAAAAAGTTGATACATTATCTTTAAGGTTTTTCTTTTCCTTTTCATACTTTTTTTTTTACTGAATAACATTATCAAGCGACAGTGCTGTATACTGTAATTGAATCCTCTGTCTTCTGCATGTGACAGTCCTTTTCCTTTCTTGCTTTGTCATTAGTTTCCTAGTACTAAATGCATTTTGGCCTTGTTGTGACAGTTACCCTCCATCTCCCTGGCCACAGGGCTCGCCCATCCTCCCCCTGCACCCCCAGCACAAGGCCCCTCTGGTGCTATTGTTACCAAAACAAAGACTTCACAGTCCCATTTACTGTGGCCTTCTGATGCTGGTGGCCCACTCTAGCCCTTTGACATTTTTAGTCTCACACAAATATCCTCTGGGCTCCTTTTCCCTCAGTATCTATTTGTCTCCAACTACAATTACTTTTTCAAATTATAAAGTCATTTTAATCCCAAGCCTGCCTGTTTGTGTTACTAGGCATTCTCCAATCTGTGGCTCCACTCTCAATGACTGGATTTCCCCTTCCCCTTTACTCAATTACTACCAAAAATGTCAAGTTACAGATTTTCAGGAGTGATTCCTGAAACTCCGTTGGCTTATCTGCTTCCAAAAACATGAAAGACTATTGAAGAAAATTTTGCATGCAATTTTTTAGCCAATTAGTCACTTGATGTCTATATTAAAGAAAAAAAAAAGTCTAACGAAGCAAAAACTGTTGAAATCTCTGCAGTGTTTTTATAGTATGCATCGTCACCAAAGACCAGTATTAGTCACAGGAAATGAGGTAAATCAGAAACAACATTTGTAAAAACAAAACAGAATTTGTTGAAATTATTCTAGTTTTCACCACAAGGTCACCAGGGAGGATAATAATTGCGCTTTCATTTTCATTCCGTGACCGACGCCTCTGCCCTTTGAAAACTTATGTAATAGAGGTTGTCAATCCACGTGCAGGTGCCAAGATTCTCAACGCGCAACATCATTCGATGGGAGCAATTGGGGTCACCCCTAGACAGAGTCCACGGTTGGTGCACTCCTTGCTCCCCAAAACACTCTTCCCTGTCTTCAGTCAACAGTTTCTTTCCTGCCGTCTCTCCCCACATCACTGAGAGGTCAGCAGGCTTGCGAAGGGGCCCCCTGCAGCCCTAGTTCTTAGCAGGAAACCCCCCTTCCTCCTCTTCCTCCCACTGATAAGGAAGTGGATGTCTGGAGACGCAGCACCGCGTTTGGAAGCTGTCAGCCTCTGGTACCTCGTACAGCAACAGCCAATGGCCTGAGCCCCGTGAAGGGCACAGCACCGTGTTTAGCATAGACTCTCCAGAAAACAAGAACTGGAAGAACCCGGAGATTATGCGTAGTTGCAGAAGCAATGTTTTTCTGATGGTGTTTCAAAGAAGGTTCATACAATTAAAAAAGGAAAAAAATGAATTAAAAGGAGAAGGTGAAACCAGTGATGAGGTGGCAAATGAGAGGACACTTTTCCTTCCTGGACTTCAGGTGCTGGACACAGTCCAGGCTGCCTTCAGGAAGACTGAGCAATGGGAGGATTTTCTCTCCTGGACACACAGCTAGACTTTGAGGTGGTCAGGGAATCAGGAGCGCAGGCCTCAGAGTATGACCTGGGCCTCTGCAGGGATTCCTCATCCCGGGTAGTCTGGAGGTTTCAGACGAACATTTTTAATTGTGTAAATTGAAATATATAGGGTTATAAAACAAACCAATTATGTCAAAATACCACTATCAAAACATTAAGGAGAAAAATGTATGGTAATGGTATTGTCTGCTTCTTCTAAAAATGTATGGTAATGGTATCATCTGCTTCTTCTTTAATATTAAACAATCAGATGTAATGGGACTAGGTGGTACCTTAATTTTGAAATAGTGGTGAATATAAACCATATTACAATATATAAATATGATATAGAGTATCTGCAATTTCTGTTACTAATGATTTGACAAAACAGCTAATTTTATGGTGGTTTGCCATATATTTTATAATTCAACAAAATTCCTATTTTTAATTGGATGTTTTCAAATAAAGATGTACTATTTCTCCTCATCCATATAAAATAACCTGTTAATACTGTGCCCTTGGGGCTATTTGGACCTGTGTACCTAGAGACTGGAGGGGTGGATCGGGAGCTGTCCTGGAGGCGGGCAGCAGTGGCAGAGATACCCTCACTCTGGTACAAGGAGCTGCGGACAGCAAGCAGTCTGCCTTCTCAGCTGCATGCCCCAGAGAGTTCTGATAGCCCACTCACCGTTCATTAGAACAGGAAACTTCTCTGTATCGACTCGACTTCTAGAAGAGCGATCTGCCGTATCCTTCGTCTACAAAGGATGGTCAATAATGGCATTTCAAATTAACAAATAAGAAGACTGAACACGGGCTATTGGGGAAGTCCAGGATAATAAGCTGGTGAGTTTCACCAGAGGCACGTCTGGAAGAGCCGGAGAAGGAATCCGGGGTGTGAGCAGAAGAACTAGGGCGGCAGTTAGCAGGGATGGGAGGTCTTTCTTCACTTTATTTGGATTACTATAATGTTATTTTGTTGGCTTTATTTCCTTATTTTGTTGTTTTTGGCATCATTATCCTGTTATCTCATGAAAAAAGGAGGCGGTTTGGTGACAATATAAGAAAGGGGCCTGGCGTGGTGCAGTGAGCGTGGTAGTCAGGGGAGGTCTACAGAGCAACCTCTGCACTGAGGGAATTCTTTTTATTGTTTTTTAGAGGTTCCTCGCTACCTACTTTTAACTCGGGCTTTTCCTTTCTTAAGTATTGGCTGCCTTTGACCTACATGTGATTCTGGACAGAAGTTCTCGTGCTGACGCCCCCAGCTCCCCAGGCCCCGCAGCACCTGCTCCAGACCCACAGCGTCTCAGGGCTGCTGATCAGGCCCGACGAATCCTCTGTTCTCTATAAATTATTCAAAACCAATTTCAACTTATCAGAAACGAATTCCCTTTTTATGAAAAAAGGCAAGTTTGGACCATTTTCACCTTAAAATCACCTAATGATAATCAAGACTAACTAGACAGCGCGTATTACTCAAGACGCTTGTCCTGTGAAGGCTAAACTGACCTCAATTCATGTCTCTTTGCCAGATTTAAATGCAACTTGGTATTTGTTAGATTAAAGAACTGGGGGAGAATTAATATTAAACTGACCTTGAGCTCGCTCCCTTTCTGATGAAACATTTCGAGTGGCAAATGTTCTCTCTGCGCCTACAGAAGCATTTTTCATAGTTAGAGCAGGGGCTCCATTTGCAAGCTTTTTATTTTGAGATTTCCTGGGTGGAATTTTATGCAACTCATTCCATACTATGATTCCTTGCACTGTAACAAATGCGCCTGACCGCCACACAAAGTGGCAGTGAATACAAAGAGATTGGGGGACTGCGGCCTCGCATGCCTTGTCCGTTTGGCCCCAGGAAGCACGAGACAGCAGCCTGGACCATTATGCAACATTCAGGACAAGGATGGCTCAGTTTAAATGGAAACACTACTTTAGTTCTGAGGTAAAAGGGCAGGCAGGTCTGCAAGCCAATACCCTTTATGTAAATGACGATGACGGACTTATCCTAAAGGGAAAATGCAACTGACATGGGCATCTTATGAATAATTTGTCAAAATTGTCCATTCTTGAGCTTATACCCCAAGAATTTCTTGTGAAGAACAAAGACACAACCTCTAATTGACTGAGTCTTCTTTTAGTGCTTTAGTTATTATTTTCCAAAAAACAAAAAATTCAGAAAACAGAATAATGTACTATGGGACCATAAAATAATTTCTAAGTTGATGACAACTCTGAAATTTTGGTTAAAGCATTTGAAGAAATGTGAATGGTGGTCTAGCCATTTTTGAACAAAGGTTGTGAGGCTTCTAGACCACCCTTTTCACGGGCCCTGATGCTACTGTTGCTCATATTAGCCATTATGTCCATCTAGAAAACTGCGGGGAAAAAGAAGTCAAACGCTTTCTCTTCAAAATTTTAAGGATAAAGTACAGTAGAACTTCAGTAAGTTGACCACCCACGGGCCTGTGACAAACTGGTCAACATATGGAGTGGTCAACATTAGGAACGAGGCCTGCTGTGCTGATATGTACGTGTGGTGCAATCTGGTCTGTGGAAATCAGGTGAACTCAAGAGGGTGGTCAGTGGAAGGAGGTGGTCAGCTGTGGAGGTTCTACCGTATAAGAAAGAAATCAAGCATTCAATTCATCTGGCTATAATATATATGTATATGTACATATAATGTGTAAGGCAGCCAGATAATCCTCCGGTTTTATTTGGTTACTGGAGTGGGATCAGTGGAAGGGCCAGTAAAAATCTCAGTACCTAATTAAGGATGAGAGATGGTAGGTAAGGAGCTCAAATTTACTCTTGATCTTTTGGGCCTGGCTTTCTAAATTGAATACGAAGATGGCAAGTATACACGAAGGACCCACTGATGTTCTGTACCATTCCAGACATCTGGCGTCACCGTGGCTGTCTGCTGAAGGAGTTGAAACTGCACCCCTCAACCCCTGTTTCACCAGTGGAATGTCCTCCCCTTGCACCCAGGATTAGGATGAGGTGAGGCTCACTGCTCCTGGGACTCGGGGAGAGCACTCCCTGGTGTTGTTCAGATTTTGGTGTTCTCTTGGCTTTTTTTTTTTTTTTCTCGTGCATTAAGAAGCTTCTCTTTTGCTCTCAGAGGTGGTTTCTGAATTGAATTGAATTGAATCTCAACAGAGGAAAGAAGAAGGCCATACAACTTGAAGAGCGAAAGCGCTGATGAAAATATGGATCCAACCTACTGTGCATAATGCAAGGATACATTTCCATACTATTAAGAATAGAGTATGAATGGTTTTGCCTCAACAAATAAGTAAACAAGGAGACGGGTATGTTAAGCAGTTAGAGGTAAGCATTCCACATTGTATATCAAATCAGCACACTGTACCAGTACCTCATAAATGCACTAATGTACACAGTTATGATTTAATAAAGAACTTAAAAAAAGAAATTAGAGCTTCTATGGGACATTAGTTCTTGGCGTTAGTGCACAAGACATTCATGGTGATTGTGTGTGAACATCTGCATTCTGGAGCCTCGCCCCATAAATTCAGATTTGCTGGACCTGATGTGACAGCTGAGGAATCTGACAAGAGCCTGGATAGTGCTAATTTGTGGTTTCCAGACCACATTTTGAGAAACTCTGAGACCAAGAGGTAGAGATAGGCAAGTTATTTTAAAAGTTGTTTCAAGAGCTCCTTTCAACTACTTAGTTCGTATTTGGAGCCCCGAGTTTGTCCCTTTAGCGAATCTTTCTGCCTCCTTGTGATGTCACCTCCCTTCTGGCCAGCACCCCTCCTCGTACTGTGTAACTGGGCTCAACTGACCCCACATCCCAATAGGGAAATGACACAACCTCACGAGTTCCAGAAGACCCCTTTCACTTTCCGCATTTAAACTTTATTTCCTTTAGAATCTTTCTTTATAACAGGTAGCAGCACTTAACATGCAGCCTGATGAGCAATCTAATGCTTATTTAGAATATAAAGATGAAAAATAGTTGCTTTTTTTTGGAGACAGAGTCTTACTTTGTTGTCCTGGGTAGGGTGCCGTGGCATCATAGCTCACAGCAACCTCTAACTCTTGGGCTCAAGTGATCCTCTTGCCTGAGCCTCCCCAGCAGCTGGAACTACAGGCACTTGCCACAACACGCTGCTGTTTGTAGAGATGGGGTCTGGCTCTTGCTCAGGCTGGTTTCCAATTCCTGAAGCTCCAGCAATCCACCTGCCACGGCCTCCCAGAGTCCTGGGATTGCAGGTGCGAGCCACCGCACTCGGCTGGAAAAACAGTTTAATACTATCTCCTCGGGTCCTTTGCTTTACTTCAGTGGTTCTCAACCTTCCTAATGCCGCAACCCTTTAATACATTCCTGGGGGTCCACAGGTTGAGAACCGCTGCAAGCTATTTCCTCTGCCTGAATAATTCTTCTAAATCTTTTTTTAAAACCTTATCAATTTTTTTCTCAGACAAGCTTGCTTGATCATTTTTTGAAAACTGCCGCCCAACCTCACCGCAACCTTCAGCCACGCTCAAATCCAAATTCTCGTCAGCATCTCCGATAGCTCCTTTTCCATCCCTTCCCACAGTGAAGCCCAGCTCCAGGAGTGCCCCTGAGGCCTGCAGGCCTTGCCTGCCCTTCACAGCTCTTGCCCGGGCATCTGATAAGTTCTTTCGTTCTTTCTTTCTTTTCTTTTTTTTTTTGCAGTTTTTTGGCTGGGGCTGGGTTTGAACCCCCCACCTCCAGCATATGGGGAAAAGCGCCCTACTCCTTTGAACTACAGGCGCCGCCCAACATCTGAAGTTCTTAATAAGTCTTTGGTGAATAACAGGATGGCTGTGCATGGCTCCCACAAATATCTTTTAACTGATTTTTTTTTTCCTTTCAGTTTTTTGGCCGGGGCTGGGTTTGAACCTACCACCTTCGGCATATGGGGCCGGCGCCCTACTCCTTTGAGCCACAGGTGCCGACCCCCACAAATATCTTTTAAAAACAGACATGCACCATGGTCCTGCTCTCCCTGGGAATGTCAGGGACTGGACAGCCTGGAAAGCAAGCTATTTGGGGAAATTATCCTTCTTTCAGTTTACATGGCAGCACCCAGGTGGTAAGTAGGGTTTTGTAGGCGGAGAAGAAGGGAGTGAGAGAAACAAACGTAAAGAGGTGAGTTTCTCCCCACCCAGAAACGTCCTCTCTGGAGGGCTCCTTCTTACTGCGGACAAACAGCTCCTAGGAGGTCAGAGGGCAGCGCCGTAAGAAGCGTGGTCATCCTGAGAGCCCAGCCTCCCCCACCCGCCCCGACACGGGTCCACCTGCGCCCGGTGGCCCTGCGCGGCCTCCCCAGGGACAGTCACCCCGAGTCGGAGGCTGGTGACAGGTACCACTATGGGGATTTCAGGTGAGCGTCAGCGGCCTTGCCTAAGGGCTGGGTCTTCTGTTGTAAATTGTAAAATCTTTAGTCATCATTTTTCGTTTTGGAAAGAAAGAGATTGGTCCAGTTCGCGTCGCTTCCAGCCTTAACCACAACTACGCCCCACCGCGCGCTGTGAGACCATCCGCGGGTCCGCTGCGCCGCCTCCTGGCCATCTCCGGAATTACCGAGGCGCGGCAACCCGGAGCGGCCTGAACGCTCCTGATGCACGGACCTGTACGCGGGCAGACTGACTCGCTCCCTTCTTTCTGAAAGCTGCAAACTTTCCTCCTCTGATTATTTCTTTGCTTCAGTCCTGTGACTCAGCAAAGGGTGCTCGGCAGTCTTGATCCTTCCTACGTTTCCTTAGTGACCTCACGCATCTCTCCAGGGGCGCACACAGTTAGGAGGTGGGAGCTGGGGGGCCAGGCGAGGAGGCTGAGACGCGGCAGAAGCGGACTTGGGGGAGAGGGGGGTCCCGAGGTGTGAGGCTGGGTGCTGGGGCCCAAAAGGGAAGGAAAAGCATTAGGCAGGAAGCGAGGCTCGAGGGAAGAAAGAACAGAGCTTTGTCCCGGCAGGCCCGACCCCAGGCCGCGTACTGATAACGGGAAAGTGGGTCAGAGGGATGGAATGTGGTTTTGGAAGCACGTACCCCGTAATAACCGGCTTACAGGTGTTACTCATTTGTTCTGCCTAACAGTTTGGTTAGACACAATTTCCCTACTTAATATTGGTAGCTCATTGCTTTCCTTATCATACCCTTCATACCCAGGTAAATGGGGCACGCGTGTAATTGCAACAACACCCTGGACAGCTCAAACACCTGAGTGCAGCGTGTCAGACAAGAAAGTAGAGAAAGACAGCTAGAGATGGAAAGTTAGTAATCAGGGATGTGCCTTCCGGGGAGTTCCCGCCTGCAGTGGCAGAGATAAACATGCTTTTAGACTGAGAAGAGCGAGATCGAAGGCAAGAGGCAAGGTGCGCCCCGGAGCCTCTGTCCAGCAGCCCCTCACCTCACAGCTGCACTGACCCCCTTTGCTCTCCGGCTCTCAGACCCCAGACTCCCCGGTTCTCTCTCCCCACCAGCCATTCCTGCTCAGCCCCTATTGCTTGATTATCCTCCCCAGGCCTGACTTCCCACCCGCTCTGCTCTCCGCCCAAGGCTTTGTCCCTGAAACTCTTCTCTTATGATCTATCTCCTTCCCAGGTGCCTTCATGCAGGTAACACCCTCTCTGTGTGCAGATGACGGGCACAGCTGAATCTCTTTCCAGATTTCTCCAGAGCGCTCACATTTTGTCTCCCCCCAACGGTCACCTGCGTATCTAATAGGCATGAAGTCATTTGGGTAAGAAGTGGGACCATAAGGAACAATCAGAAACAATGATTTATATGGTCAAGCCCAATCTTTGGGTCTTGTTTTTTCTCTGCCTCTTGGATTATTTCCAGAGTAAATCCCAAGAGCTACCCATTTTCTGGTAATTCTTAGCTAACTAAAAGTTGTAGCACAAAATCATTATTCTAAGATTGTCGAGACCAACGGACCTTCCAAATACACAGGCTACTTCACTCCCTCACCCCGTCCCCATTTAGTGTTAGAGCTTTATAGCTTTTAAAAGTGAATTGTTAGCCCCTTGGCAATTTTGGAAGGAAATATCATTCGGTTTCCTTTGATAAAAGGAAATAAAGATTAACAGACCTTGCTTACAAGAGACATTCAGGATACACGAATAAAATATTGCATCCTGTTTCATGCTCCAAGTTGGACTCTTCCTTTAAATGAAGTCTCCATTCACTGCAGTGTGCCAGGCCAGCCGCTGGACTCCTCCCCCAGTACAGCAGAGTAAATATGCTATGATGGCTGGAATTCCTGAAAGGAGGCAAGTGTTTCAAGCATAACACTGCTTTTTTCTTTGAGTGTGTGTAGAGCTCAGTGTGTGAAGTGCCTCCTGGACCCCACACACACCCACATTTGGGTTCTTGCATTCATGGACTCTCAGAACAAAAGCTGGCTTGTTCTGCTACAATGTACAGGGAACACCTTTTTTTTTGTTTTTAACCTGGTTGAAATTGAGTCTTGTTCCTCACATGTTCATTTCAATTGCTGAGACCTACTGGTTAGATAGGTATGACTTTAGCATAGGTGGATAATGTAAATGTATCCATTTGTTCTTTTTTTTTTTTTTGTATCTACAACATTTCCCCCTCTTTTTGATTCTACCCACACTGGCATTCACTCTTAAACTCATAACTTAACTTATAACTTAAAAAAAACTTATAACTTAAACTTATAACTTAAAAAATTATGACAAAACAACTTTCCCCTCATACTGTCTTACTTTTTAGCTATCATTGGAATTCTCCTTTTGGAAACTGGTTAGAAAATACTCTATCACTGAGAACAATAGAAAAACTGAAGCATACAAATGTCTTTATGGATACACTGGAGAGTTAGTGAGACAGTGAAGGCTAATGCGGCTAAAATTCAGCAAAAGACGAGTTTAACATTGAGGTCGTTTCTATTGAAAGAGGCCTAGAAGCTGCGCAGAGCTCCCAATAGCCTGGTGTAGTCAAGACCGTATGAAGCAAGTGGCCCTGGTGAGTCAGGCTCTGAGTTAGAACCCTGGAGACTAATCCCAGACATTAGAGCAAGTGGGAAAGAGACCCATCCTCACAGAGACTGCAGGTCGAACTACTATGTTCTGAACACTGATCAGATGAAGATATCCTTGGATTATTTGCACTCTTATCTTTTTAGCAGAAACAAAATTACAGGCATGCAAATGACAGACCCATAGAGGATCCAGATAAGGAAACCATGAGATGTGGACTTTAGCATGGCTATGATTCATATGGTCAAGGAAGTCAAAGACAAGCTTGAGAATTTCAGGATATACAGGAAACTATAAAAAAGAATCAAATGAAAACTAGAAATGAAATATTACAGAAATCAAAATTTGGTGGAGTTAATTTGCTGTTAAATTACACAGCTGGACGTGAGTCTTGGTTGTAAAACATGCATCCTGGGATTGTTTGGACCTCTCAGGACTTGCCCCCCAATTACTTTCCTACCTCCTCTGTGTCCACGCTGAAGGCTTAACTTAAGGGTTGTCTTTTCAGCTTACTTTATGTTCTCTTCCTTAGCAATCTCAAAAATTTGTACAGCTTTAAATACTACATGCACTCTCTCTATACTGCTGTACCCTATTATAATATGACCATAATGTGTGTGCTTGTGTGTGGGGTGTGTGTACTGACATTTCCCAGTTGTTCTTCTTAGCTCCAAACTTCCATATCTCAGTGCCCACCATAAGAATGCCAATCACAGTGCCAACCACCATATTACAGTAATTCAAATTAAACCTCTGAGTTTACCTTATTCTATACCCTGTAACCTGCTCCTCCCTCAGAAAATTGTAATTAGCCAACCAGTTACTTTTACAAAAAACTTCAGCATTATCCTTATCTACCCTTCCTCGTGGCTGGAAGCTTATGTGCTCTCACAATTCATATGTTGAAACTTAATTCCCCAAATGAGGATATTTGGAGGTGAGGCTTTTGGTGATTGGGTTGTGATTGAAAATATAACACTTCTAAGTATATATGCACCTAAATCAGGAGCTCCCAAATTCATAAAACAAATTCTACTAGATCTAAGTAAAGAGATAAACGGCAACTTCATAATACCTGGGGACTTCAATACTCAGTTTACAAAACCAGAGAGATCATCGAGACAAAATATCCACAAAGAAACCCTGGACGGAAATGAGACTCCACAACTGACAATTACAGAACATTTACACCCTAATTAGCTGACATTTGCCCCCAAATTACTGAATATACATTTTTCTCACCAGCACATGAGACTTTCTCCAAGATAGATCATATGTTAAGCCACAAAACAAGTCTTAGCAAATTTAAAACATTTATACCAAGTATAACCCCAAACCACAGTGGAATAAAACTAGAAATCAATTCCAAGAGGAACTCTTAAGCCAGGCTTTGAGTTAGAACCTTGGAGAATAATCCTGGAAATTAGGGCAGGAAATGAAAACTGAAAAAAATATATGGAAACTAAACCACCCACTGCTGAATAATCTTTGGATTATTGATGAAATCAAAGTGGAAATAATTTTTTTTTCAAATTGAATGAAAAAGGCAATGCAAGCTTCCAAAAATCTGTGGGATATAGCAAAAGCAGTGCTTACATGGAATGTCATAGCTTTAAATGCTTACATTAAAAGGACAGAAGGATCACAAATTAATAACCAAATGTCACACCTCAAAGGACTGGAAAGAGAAAAACCAAACCCAAAGTTATTGGAAGAAAAATAACAAAGCTCAGAGAAGAACCAAAATGGAAGCCAAAAAGAAATAGAAAAAAAATCAATGAAACAAAAAGTCGGTTCTTTGAAAAGATAAGCAAAATTGATAGACCAGATGGATTATCTAGAAATAGAAGAGAAAGACTCAAATAAGCTCAATCAGAGATTAAAAAGGAGGCATTATAACTGATACCACAGAACACAAAATATCACCCATGACTACTATGAAAACTTGTTTGCTCACAAATGAGAAAATCCAGAGAGAGATAAAAGGCATCGAAATTGGGAAAGAGAAGGTCAAAGTATCCTTGTTTGAAAACAATATTCTGTTACAGCTAGAAAACTTTCAAGGCTCCACCACGACTTCTAGAATTAATAACAAATAAATGAAGTCTCAGGTTACATAATTAATGTACAAAATCAGTAGTATTTCTGTACTAATAACCATCAAGCTGAGAGTCAAATCAAGAACACAGTGTCATTTACAACAATAGTCAAAAAGAAAATGCCTAGGAATATATGTGAAAGCTCTCTGCAAGGTGGACTTCAAAGTACTGTGAAGGAGGCTTCTGACAACACAAATAAATGAAAAATAATCCTGTGCTCATCAACTGGAAGAATCAACATGGTTAAATGTTCATACTGCCCACAGTGATTTACAGGTTCAATGCAGTTCCCATAAAAACAGCAAAGCCATTTTCACAGATCTAGGGAAAAAATCCTAACTTCACATGAAACAAAAAAAGAGCTCCAGGGTGGCGCTTGTGGCTCAATGAATAGGGCGCCGGCCCCATATACTGAGGGTAGTGGGTTCAAATCCAGCCCCAGCTGAACTGCAACAAAAAATAGCCGGGTGTCTGTAGGCCCAGCTACTTGGGAGGCTGAGGCAAGAGAATCGCCTAAGCCCAGGAGCTGGGGTTGCTGTGAGCTGTGTGACACCATGGCACTCTACCAAGGGTGATAAAGTGAGACTCTGTCTCAAAACAAAAGGTCTAATGTTTATAATCTTAAGCCAAAAGAACAAATATGGAGGCATTATATTACCTGACTTCAAATTATACCTCAAAGCTGTAGTAACCAAAATCATCATGGTGCTGGTGCTCAGGGAGAAGAAACATGGACAGAGGGAAGAGGGCAAAGAACTCAGACATAAAACCACATAGCAGCAACCAAATGATTTTATGCAAAACAGACAATCACACACCGAGGAAAGGAAGCCCTATTCAATAAATGGTGCTGGGAAAACTGGAGAGCCACATGCAGAAGAACGATTTAAGACTTAAATGTAAGAACTGAAACTAATATCCAGAAAAATCCTAGAAGAAAATGTAGGAAAAACTCTTCTAGACATCATCACAGGCAAAGAATTTATGGCTGAGACCCCCAAAGGCAAATTAAGTAATAACAAAAATGAATATGGGACTTAATTAAATTAAAAAGTTTCTGTACAGTGAGGGAAATAATCAATAAATAGACAACCCACAGGATGGGAGAAAATATTTGCAAATGATTCATCTCACAAAGGACTAATATCCAGAAGCTACAGAGAACTCAAACAAATCAGCAAAAAAAAAAAAAAAAAAAAGAAAGAAAGAATAAAAGAATAACCCCATTAAAAAGTGAGCAAAAGAAACGAACAGAGTTTTTTCAACAAACATGAAAAAAAATAGCCAGCAAACATATGAAAAAGATACTCAGCATTACTAATCATCAGGTGAGTGTGAATTGAAACCATGGTGAGGTACTACCTACCCCATCAGCTTGGTCATTATTAAAATATCAAACAATAAATGTTGGCACGGATGCAGCAAACAAGGAACTCTTATACGCTGTTGGTGGACTGTCCATTAATAAAACTTCTGTGGAAAAAAGCACGGAGATTCCCCAAAGAACTAAAAGTAGACCTACCACTCAACCCAGCAATCCCATACTGGGTAACTATCAAAAGGAAAAGAAGTTATATCAAAATAATATCTGTACCCAAATGCTTTTTGCAGCAGAGTTCACAATTGCAAAGATGTGGAAGCAATCGAAGTTCCCATCAACTGAGGAGCGGAAATTACATATTATGGAGCCCCATTCAGCCATAAAAGGGAAGGAAATAATGTCACTTGCAGCAAGTTGGATGGAACTGGGGACCATTATCCTAAGTGAAGGATCTCAGGAATGAACAAAGAAATACCACGTGTTCTCACTAATAAGTGGGAGCTAAGTGATACGCCTGGTCATAAAGTGGTGTCACGGACACGGAAACTAAGTGGGGGGGATAAAAACTCACCTACCGGGTACAATGCACACTATTCTGATGAGAGACACACTGAAAGCTCTGACTTCAGCTTTATACAATTCTCTGATGCAATGAAAACACTTGTATCCCCCTTCATATTTTGCAAGAAAGATTTTTAAACAGAATTTCGAAAGCATAAATACTCTATCATCAAAAAGGAATACGTTACACACGGCTCCTCCTCCTAGTTCATACCAGACCCTCCATCTTACTCCTGTGCCGTTGTCAAACTTATTGCCTCTGCTCCAAGTTCCTTCCTCAATATATGCTCAGCAATAATGGATGGAATTTCTTTCCATGAAGTTCTCCTTTACAGAAAGCGTGGTGGTGAGATTTCTTGGGAGGGGATGCCAGGGGGACGTTGAGGGGGAGGAAGCCCACCACTCCTGCCAGCTCCAGAGGGGATGGGTGGGCGTGTGGGTGCTGCTGTTTCCCTGCTGTGCACCCAGAGTGCACGGTCCCTCTGAGCCCAGCCCTAGCACGCCCAGCAGTCACTCTCTCATGGCCTCTCCATACGGGCATCCTGTGCTCAGGTGTCCTGCCTGCTGGCCCTGATGCCCTCATGCTCTCTGATCCCCTTCCTCATCAGCTAGGTTTGTTCTTACAGCCCCTCCACTCCACCTCTTCCCAGCTAGGACACCTCCAGCCCCAGGCCTCCTTCTACACGGCATCCTCACCCCCAGGGCTGACCACGCACCAGCTGAGGTTTGTTCTCCCCATCTACGCCTCCTGAATGTTGCTTCACGCTTACCCTGTGACTGCTAATTCTGGCCCAGCACCTGCAGCTCGGCCATCTGTGGATTCAGCTATATCTTCCCAGAGAGGCCTGACTCCCCAGGCCTGGAGAGGGGCTGCTTTTTTTGTATCTCCTCCCTTGTTACTGTCCCCTAGAGTTGTGACTTTATCACAGTTTAGTAATTCTTTTATTAAACTTCCTCTGTTTAAAGCTCCTCTTTTTACTGGGTGCAGTGGCTCACAGCTGTAATCCTAGTGCTCTGGGAGGCTGAGGTAGGTGGACTCCTTGAGTTTAGGAGTTCAAGGCTAGTCTGAGCAAGAGGGAGACCCCTATCTCTACTTAAAAACAAAAAATTAGAAAAAACCTAGCTGGGCATTGTGGCTGGCATCTATTATCCCAGCTACTCAGGAGTCTGAGGCAAGAGGATAGCTTAAGCCTACAAGTTTGAGGTTGCTGTGAGTTATGACGCCAAGGTACTCTACCCAGAGTGGCAGAGTGAGATGCCGTCTCATAGATAGATAGATGGATGGATGGATGGATGGATGGATGGATGGATGGATGGATAGATGGATGGATGGATAGATAGATAGAGCAAGCTCCCCTTTGTGAATCTGTCTCCTGATTGGATCCAGACTGCTCAAATTCTCTTCTCCCTCTCTGTGAATTTACTTACAGTACCAATCACAATTGCACATTTTATTTGTAAATCTATTTCTTTCTTTCTTTCTTTTTTTAATTGAGACAGAGTCTTACTTTGTCACCCTTAGTAGAATGCTTTAGGGGTAATAGCTCACAGCAACCGCAAACTCTTGGGCTTATCTGATTCTCTTGCCTCAGCCTCCCTAGTAGCTGGGACTACAGGTGCCTGCCACAACTTGAGAATCTATTTCTTTTTTTTTTTAAATACATTTATTTTATTATTCTTCATTACATTATTTCCCCACCCACCCGTCCGTGATAAGACAGAATTGATTTACAGAAAAGAATACAGAAAACACCAAAGCTCCTGGTAGTGGGAGAGATTTCAAGTAGGGAGAGAGAAGCTCTCTCCGTTCCTCTCCCGGTCTTTCCCCATCTCCTCCTCTA
>CAUYRH010047531.1:0-12056 GCA_963574655.1 Perodicticus potto
AATGTCTTCATACAATAACTAAGAAAATGCCATGAAGGGTATGTTAAACAGTTTGATGAAAACATTTCAGATTGTATATGAAACCAGCACATTGTACCCCTTGATTGCACTAATGTACACAGCTATGATTTAATAAAAAAAAAAGGAAATATCAAAGAAAAAAACAAAGAAAATTCTGCAGAATGAAATGCTTATATCACCTTAGGTTTTAATGTCAGAATTCCTTCTGAGGATAAAATTATTTCTTCTTTTATTGAAAAATTGCCTTGATAAACTTCTTTGGAATGGCCCAGAGAAAGGAAAGAACCAAAGACAATGATTTCTTTGCAACAACAAATTATCCCTCACTGGACTCCATTAAATCAGAATACATCTTTGTTTTGATTCTGAAAATAAGAGCTGGGGAGAGTCGTGGGGAGCAAAAGTTAGAGACAAGAGACGGGAAAGTCAAAATAGGTTGAGTCTGTGAGGCACAAGGGGCAGTGAGATCATTTTGTTGGTAGAACAACTGAAAGTATTTTCAGCAAACTGAAAAATGTTAAGCCATTTAAAGTCACTTGTACTGATGATTTTTGAATACACATTTGTTTTTTCTCCAAACTTTGGAGAGACACTGGAGAGTGGAGTTTAAGGGGCAGTAAATAAAGAGTTGAGTTAATGAGGTGTGGAACAAAGAGGCACACTTCAATGCAGAAGGCAGGAGGCCAAGATGATTTTGGTCTACAACATGCTAAGAACCCACAGAAATATTGAAGTCAGCTTTGGATTTGGGTGTAAATCTGGAGGCTTAAATAAATGTCATTGAAATCTCAAGATTCAGAGAAGTTCTGGGTTACAATTCTACCCAAGTTGGTGGGTAGAAAAGTCCCTAACCAAATTCATCTATTGAAAAGTAGGAAAAGTAGGAAACTAGTCTGTGAAGTGGAAGGTCACTGCCAGGTAATAACATCTACAGGTTCTTGGACTGAAATGAGACCAAGCCTTTTCCAGTGTTCCTAGTGCTGTGTGGTTTAGTCCTTGAGAGCATCTAGCAGTGGAAGTGATTTAATGTGACAGTGGAGCTTATTGTTCTATTCCTCAAATCTTTCCCACGTCTCCCCTGACCACTATGAAAGTGTGTCTGGTATAGTGCATTCCACTGTGGTTGAAGGATGCATCCGGGATCTGTAGCATATTCCCCCTTCCTTGTGTTTCCATGACTCAAGGAACATTTTCAAAAGATGAGATCTGCTCGATTTTGGAATAGTTTCCAGAGGGATGTGGCCAAGTGCTGCCTCATTTGATACATTTAAAATTAGATCAGAGCAAGGAATCCCAGTGTCCCACTGGGAGCAGTTCTGTACCGGGGGAGGATAGAAGGCGGGCGGCCCACTTGCCCCTGGGGGGCGGGAGGGGTTCCCCATCACTTCCTCACACGACTCCTTGGGTCTGGTGATGGCCATTCCAACACGGATCCTCTCAAGGAGACCACAATATAATATCCTTTCTAGGTTCCTTCCTTTCCTCTGTCTCCTCTCACCTAGTATTACCGTTCCATCTTCACTGATATATATTTTAGCAGAATTGAACAGACTTACTAGAAAAAGAAAACAATGTTTGCAACCTCATGTTTTGTTATTTCCTAGACTCTTAGAAGTGGACTACGAAGTGTATTTGCTAAAGATTTGAAATGCACCCCTAATTTGTATGGTATATTGGTCAGATTGGGCTGCCATAAAAAATACCATAGACTGGGTGGCTTAAACAAATGAAATTTATTTTCCTACAGTTCCGGAGGCTAGAAGTCTGAGATCAGAGTGCCAGGATGGTCAGGTTGAGGCAAGAGATCTCTTCTAGATTGCAGGTGGTCTCCATCTCACTCTGTCCTCAAATAGATGAGAGTGGGATGGGGAGAGAGAGAATCTACTTCTCTTCTTAATTGGCTACCTTCTTATCAGATGGACATTCCTATTCTTATGACTTTATTTAACTTTAATTACCTACTTACAGGCTCTATATCAAGATACAGTCACATTGGAAGTTTAGGCTTTAACTTTTATTATTGGTCATGGTGGGGGAGGTGATGCACAATTCAGTCTATAGCAGAGATTTCTAATTCAAAAAAAAGCATAATCTCAATCATCAGGGATAGGTCCCATCCACAAAAAGGAAATCAAAATTAGATTGGATACCCAAGAATTTTCATATCTATGTATGAGAAGAGAATTTGGACTTATTTGTCTGAGAAGGGTAAATTCAGTGATTTGATTTGCTATTTTCATGTGCCCATTTATGGGTTGAAAAGAATTCAACTTTGGAGAGAGCAGATTGAGTTCTAGTCCTGGTTATATTACTGATTTGATTTATGACCTCAGCTTTTTCCATCTGTAAAATGAGTCCCTCTCCTTCCCACTCATATTTCGGGGATCTGAGATGTACAGATTGTCCTTACTGTCCCTTTGAGCACAGGGATTTGTATTATCAAAATATGAAGTATGCTCCCATCTCTTAAGGTCTCTATTTTTATTGGCCTCGTGACCAGCATACTGGATCTGAGTGACCTAGGAAAGGCAGCGGAATCAGACTTTCTGGAGAGAGGCAGAAGACAGACACTGAGACATAGTCTAGAGGTAAATTTGGAGGCTGACAGGTAGAAAGATTCATGACCCGAAAGGGGAAGCTCCTGGAGTGTTCTTCCTGCCAGCTGGTTTACATCTTGGGTCATTGGAATGGAGGAGACATTGGAGTGATTTATTGAGTCTAGAAGTTTAGTAAAGGATAAAATAATAATCGTTAACTCTTAACTAACAGGTGTTTTCTATGTGCCAGGTATTTACCACTTAAAAGCACTTTACATTTGTTATATTCAATTTATCTCTAAATATATACCTTAAAGTATCATTAGTATTCTTGAATGTTAGAAGAAGAAAATTACACTTAAAGAAATTAAGTGAGTTGTCCAAATATATCTCCTAATAACTGCTCCATCCTGCCATAGTAAACTGCAAAGGAAGAGCCTCAAATCCAACCAGAATCAAGAGCATCTTAATGGAGGAAAAAGTCTAAAATGAGACCCAAAGAATAAACATGAGTTATAAAAGTGTGAATGGGAGAAACAGTGAAAGAAGAGGAGAAGGAGGAAATATTCCAGGACCCAAGAATAGCAACTACACCAAAAGATGTCTATCTTACTCTCTCAATTGCTCCAAGATCCCAAAGGGCTATGCTTATTCAAAAGTATCTTCTGAAAACTGTAACATTTATCCATAATGTTGCATGCTCATCACATTCTAAATTCATGATTATCCACTTATCTGTACTGATAGTGAATTCCTTGAGAACATGGCCCTTGCCTTACTTGTCTTTCTATACTAGTACCAAGAATATAATGTCCAGTGCTTGTTGAATGAACAGTCAATGCTTTTTGAATCACTAAATTAATTAAGGATTCTTGACTTCATTCCTGACTAGGTATTTGTCCTGGATGTGCCATTTAATCTTGTTCAAGAAATGTTTCCTGGCCACTCCATAAGCACTACATAGCGCTGCCAGGCTTTCGAGGGATGATAAGACAAAATGCACTGCTTCTCAGAACATCTCCACATGTTGAGAATGGAAGACGAATATGCAAGTAACTGGTCTCCAGTATTTCTGCAGATAAAATGAAGATGAGGAAACCACTTCTAGCTACTTCACAGAATGACAGGAACATATAAATGATGCATGCAAAAATCCTTTAAAAATTACAAAGTATCATTTATATGCAACTTAATTGCTATGACTTTGTAGAAGATTGGCACTCTGTGACAATTCTTCTGGATTTTAGATCATTAAAGAACATACAGAAACTTTGGTAGTTAAGCTTTCAGAATATGTTTAGGCTGAAAGTTAAGGGACTATATTTTTATGATATTTATTTTGATACTTAAGATCCTATGTTTATGTGGCTTCGGTCATGGTCTACTTGTTGTCTGTTTTATGACTTCAGGTTATTCAGAACATCAAAATACTAAAGACTGAAGGTTGTTCTCCTATAGTGTCCATAGTACGTAGCTTTACCTGCAGCAAATAAAGTAGCATAAAGGAATATGTATGTGTCAGCATATGTGTTCAAAAAAGAATTCAGGAAGGTAAACCAGAGTGTAGTAGGAAAGAATGAGGTAACAGAAATTGGTTGGAAGGAATGGAGGATGAGCGGTATTTCTTTGAGTATCTGCCTTTGGAAAGTATAAACTTTTATAACTGTTTCAGATAGATAGATAGATAGATAGATAGATAGATAGATAGATACTAACAGACAAAAAGGAGATAAATTTCAAACAGAATGCAAAATAATGACAAATAAATGAACTATATTCAAATAAAATCATTATACTAAAGGGAAGAAGGAAGATAAGAAAAAACCTAAATATTTTTGGAAAACAGTATTTTAACAACAAATTGCAAAACTAATGACAAAAATAACTGTAGATAATATTGTAATATAATTGGTAAATTTGTTTCCCACAGGGTTAGTAATTCTGATACTAAGATTGGGCAAAGAAATGTGTTATGGGTAATGAAAGCCATTTTGCTCATTTTTGAAGAAAGAAGTTGTAATTAAAGAGAGAAGCTAGAATAAACCATTTAGTGTTAGATTTGAAACAAAGGTATTAGAATAAACTCATGTGTATACAAATACACATATCCACACATGTCACATCAATACACACAGAGATAAATGGATGTGGACACAGATACATGTGTGTACACACATATTTTTTTTATCTCTGTCTATTGAGAGGGCCGAGGAGCAATAAGAATGCCATTATAATGAGCACAATTAGAGTCCTTCAAATTGTTTTCAATACTATTCTTTAAAATAAAATGAGAATGAAAAAATGAGTTCATTTTTCAATGAGTTCATTTTTCAATCCGCACTAGCGGATTTCAGTGTGAGGAGAGGGAAAATACAAGACGATGCTGGGACAACGTATGGTGCCAAAAAAATTAGGAAATACTCAAAAAGTAATGGGGCATGTGAAAATCACATTGAAGTTAATCTGAAGAAGCTTCCACTGGCCAATTTTATGGCAACAATAATATACAAAATAAGTACTGATCATGATTGCGAATCACAAAATGAAGAAAATATCCATTGTTCTATACTGATTATAAACAACTAAATAAAGGATAATAAAAGCTCATCCCTTAGTAGAACTCTAATATATGAAGCAAGGTAGATGGGCCCTGTCACTTGGTAAACACCACAGAAATCACTCACTGTTACAGGTAGGATTTGTCAATAGAAATTTAAACTAGTAGACAAAAGTATGATGAGAAACACAACTTTTGCAAACAAACATATCTAAAGAATATTGCTTTCCATAAGATACTAAGTTTACGGGGAAAAACAGTGACTTTACATTGATAAACCAGGCAGAAACCACTTTAACCAATGGTCAACCTTAACATAACCAGTCAGGAAATATGTAGATGTTCTTCAGCTCCTTATTTATGATGCAACAAGAAGAACACACCTTCATTTTTACGATTCTTGTCAAAATGTACTGAATTGTCTATGAGCAAAATCTGAATTTAAGTATGAGAAACAGCACATGGCAAACCTTCTATCAAATAATTGGTCTGTATTTCTTCCAAAGGGTGGTAGTCATAAAGAGGACATTCTGAAATAAAAATAAAAGCAGAGGAGCTGTCCTAGATTGGAGGAGACTAATTAGGCAGTGCACGTAAATGCAACCTGTAATCCGAGATTGGATCCTGAGGGGACAAATGACATCAGCGGGTCAATTGGCAAATGTCACATAACGTTTGCAGTTAGTTAATAGAATTTCATCTATGTTAAATTCGTAGTTTTGATAATCGTACCAAGTTTATATAACAGGTTAACGCCTGGAAATGTTTGGTGAACGATATACAGAAATATTTTTTACTATGTTTTTTCAAATTTTTGTAAACTTAATTTCTTTCTAGATTAAAAAGTAAAATAAATTTTAAAAATGTGCTCATTCCTGCAACCAGGTCTGTGACGTTAGAAAAAATGTGGTCATGACATGAGCTCTGTTGCCAAAGTCTGGGAGAAGTATCTTGATGTCCCCTATAATTCAATAATATTTTCTGTCTGACTTCTTCAGAATCCTAGAATCAACAAATTATAATGAGAATCTTTGGGTAATAAAACAGCAAAACACCAAGATACATCGTGCCAGGCACTCTTTCTGGGCATGTTGTTTACATTTCTGGGTCACTCGGTATTTTGCATCATGTCATTTTCCTGTCCTTTACTGTGCACCATGACTTTAATTCTGCTTTATAGAAAGAAGTCCAAACTGGTCCATTTCTCTTTCTGAAAACAGAGAGCAAACAGCTTACGTAGAAATTGCTGTTTTTCTTCTCCTTAAGATGGTAAAAATCATTTTCCATTTCTTCAGACAGTTGACAGTCACTGCCCTCCAGGAAATGAGAAACGTTTCCCTGGACTTTATTTTTCTCCATGATATAAATTAATTACAGTTTTGTTTCCTTTCAAGGTTGTAATAGGAATAGCAAAGGAGGAGAAATGCATTGGGGCAAAGGAGTAAATAATATACAAACCCATACATTTTTTAAAATGGTTGCCAGGAACCAGATGAATAATTGATAATGATCTGATGCGTACAAATCTTTCCCATGAAATCGCAATCTCTCTCTCTCTTTCTCTCTCTCTTGCACACACACATGGAATACATTTTTGACCCCCACTCACAAATAAAAGATAGATTACACTATTATTCATCCATTCAGAGTGCCCATTCACTTCCTCTCTCATTCCCAAGCCCACTGTCTCTGGCTTAATCTTGGCCCACATTGACCATGTACTTGGTTTCCCTGTCCAGGTCTGGCTGAACTACTGCCTCCCATGGAAGCTTTCTTGTTCTGACCTTACCACACTCTGCTCAGTAAAGCAAGTCTCCGCAGTCAATCTTCAGTATCTACCCATCAACAATAGCCTACATGTCTTAACAAAGACGAAGCTTTCTGAGATTTGGCTTCTGACCTCCTCTTCACTGGACGCTTATAGAAAGCCAGAGTGTCTTTTGTTTAAGCTAGTATTTATTCCCTGGCCATGCCCTCACATTACTTATAGCCTACCTTTGCCTATATCGCTCCTCCACTTGGAATAAACATCCTTTGCCCTTATCACAGCCTACCAAAATTCTGTGTCTTATGCTTATATCTGTGGCTGCCTTCTTGAAACTCTCTAAATTTTCTAGGTGAGAATTCATCATTCTCTGTTCTCTTCACATTGCATCATTTTTTCCAGTTATTCACTTAGCAACCTGCCTCAGATTGCTTTCATAAGCAGCTGTTCCTAGTCTTTGAATGGAAATATCTTAAAGATAGGTAGGTAATGTTTAATTTTGTATCTACTCTGCTTAAGAAATCAAGAGGTATAATACAGGAAAGTTGTTAAGTGAAGGGTTTAGGAGCAAATGTAGGGACAGATATAGATACATAGTTTGGTAGAGTGGGAGATCTAGTTTTGTGGAGCATGCATTCCACCTTGATTCTAGAAAAATAAAGTGCTAGTCTGTGTATGTTTTTGCAGTGATGTCTTACAATATTTTTCAACATTGTTAATTCTCAAAACCTACTCAGCAAACTGGGTTTGATTCTCACCCTTTTTCTGATGAAAAATCTGACAGTGAGATGGAGATTGTGACTTCCTCAAATCCATCCAGAGACAGAATAAAGATGGTAAGGATGTATGACTGTATAGATTTAGATGAAAGATGGAAGTGGGGAGAAAACACATAGCAAGGGACTAGTGGGGAGTACACCAGACGTGGAGCCCTACAGACTTAATTGCCAACTCTAGCTTTCCCACTTAAGAACTCAGAGGTCTCAGGTAAGTCATTTGATTTTTCCAGGCTTTTATTTTCTGTTTATAGATCTACAGATGGAATTTCTAAGAGTACCTGTATGTCAGAAACGATTCCTTGAGAAGATCCATAATATGGTCCTGTGGGTTGATTTTTTTTTTCTTTTTAAACACTACATTCAAATTTGCCAGAGCATACATTTTATTTTATTTTATTTCATTTTTTAGTTTTTGGCTGGGGCTGGATTTGAACCTGCCACCTCCAGCATATGGGCTGGCACCCTACTCCTTTAAGCCACAGGCACCACTCCAAGTTCTCTGGGTTCATGATGGAGGTACCATTCTGTTAGAATAAGAGGCCCCCAAAGATTTCACAATTGTTAGAGATTTAGTCCTTTTCAGAGATCTTTGGGTGCTTAGCTTATGTGCATGAAGAGGGTACTTTGCTGTGTTAGTGCCCAACATGTGACCTCCTTGAGCCTGTTTCTTCATGCAAGCTGTGAAGAACAATGCTTGTTCTGGACTCAGGAGAAAGTCAAATGCACTGGTTAAGAATATTAACTACAGGGCTCGGTTGGCCAGAGTTGTCCTCAGCTCACTTCAAATCAGCAGTGTCTCATTGTTTCCATCTGTAAAATGGTAGTAATACTGAAGTCAAAGGACTAGGCTTTCATGAGATCCTGTTTGTAAATCTCTCAGAACAGTGCACTTCACAAATGGTAACTATTTACATTCTTATATGCAGTACCAACCATTCCAGCCTACTAGGAAAATCAAATGAGAACAGTTTGTAAACTTTTTTTTTAAGTTTAAAGTACAAAAAAAAAAAAGTTTAAAGTACTAATGAAAAATAGAGACTGAGTGGAGCTAGTATTGTTTTTTCTTTTTCCTTTATTTAAAACAAAACAACAAAAAAATTGCCCTCTTGTTCTAAAATGCTTCTGCAGTCATAGCTAAGAATCCCAAAGAACTATTCATGCCATCTATAGGACATGATTTTCTTCTCTCTAAGACATTTTTAAAGTTAATTTAATAGTAGACTCTCTCCAAAATGCCTTTTGTTGGAACTAATTTGCAGATTTATTTTTTTAAATACTTAGTTGCAAATATACCCTCCCAAATAATTATAATAGAAGCAAATAACATAAAGATACTAGTTACAAAAGCCATTTTTAAAAATTGTTTCAGATTCATTCATGGTACAAAGAATTAGATGACACTTTCTCCATTTGTTAGGTAAAGTCCTTCTTATAAGTGTGTCATATACCGTAAGCCCCCTCCCCTCTCCCTATCCCCTCATTCCTCTGACCCCCACCTTGAATTGATTTGAGTTTTTCTTCCCTTAGGTGGGTATGTATTAGACCATCTACTGGCTTCAGATAGAATTGAGCACATTGGACTCCTGCTTCTCCATTCTTGTGATGCTTTACTAAGAAGAACATACAAAAGCCATTTTTAATCTGCAAAGATTTTTAACTAGAAATAGAAATATACTTTCCACCAATGGCTTCTCCCTACAAATTATATATTCAAATAGTAACTTGAGGTTATAAATTCAGGAGTCAGTAAAGAAAACCACCCTTTGTTTTGAAAGCACACAGGTGCCGGATAAAATGGCTGTGTGCCATACACTCTTCCTGTCCTTTGCATGGTAATAAATAAGAGCAGAATAATAGTCTACGTTAAAAACATTGCACCAACTTACACTCTACACTACATAGATGGTGCAGAAAACAAACTGGGAAATGGTATAACAAGCTTTCAAAATGGTTTATTCCCATCATTTGTACAATCATCCTGTTCTTTGATAATATTGTAAGAAGGAAATGGACCTAGGAACAGTAGAGTGTACACAGAGGCTGGTCAATCTGGTATGTATGAAATATTGATTTCAATCCAACACCCATGTTTATTGACAAGTTTCCACTTGCAAATAACTGTACAAAGAGCTAAGCTGATGAGTGTTGTTGAAATATTAAAATATATAGAGAAATAAATACTGCTGGATCAATTGCTGAGGGCAAAATGATTTCCCCTGGGGGCACTGGGTGGGGTGGGAGGGCTTAGGAACACAGTAACTAAGAATATCTTCAGGAGGTGGAGACATCTGACTCAGGCCTTAGAAACAAGGGTTCTCATTGTTGTGACCACTGATGGAAAAGAGTTGAGGAGCGGGAGCTGGGAGGAAAACAAATGAGGGAAAGAGGTCCTTTCAGGAGTAAGGAGAAAAGAAGGAAGACAGGGACTGTGGCTCAGGTGCTCCAGGAGTGCCTATGACTAGTCATGGTGTATTTGAAGGCAAACAAAACGTGAATATCTGGGTAAGTCCAGGTGAAGCTGTTTAAATGGCTTTGGATTTACTTGTCTCTTTTATCTCAAATATGTCCACAGTCCGCTTCCCAAGGAAGTACAAGCATACTCTAGAAGCATAATCCCAGATGATCAGCTCCATGTGATGCTGTATTAAACATTAAATTTATATGTCAAATAAACTTGAAAAAGTTGACGTAAGTCAGGTTAAGCATTTCTTTTTTTTTGTTTGAGACAGAGTCTCACTGTTACCCTCGGTAGAATGCTGTGGCATCTTAGCTCACAGCAACCTCAAACTCTTGGGCTCAAGCAATCTTCTTGCCTCAGCCTCCCAAGAAGCTGGTATTACAGGTGCCCGCCACTACATCTGGTTATTTTTTTAGAGATTGGGGTCTTGCTCTTGCTCAGACTGGTCTCAAACTCGTGAGCACAGGCAATACACCTGCTTCCCAAGGGCTGGAATTACAGGCCTGAGCCACCGCACCTGACCAAGTTAAGCGTATTTTGCTCTCAAAGGACTTCTCATAGCCTTGAGTTAGTTAATATGATTTGTGCTTCTCTCAGCAGGAGATAGAGGGTGCTGCATTGCCCAAATATATTATACCAGCAGACTTCTTTTTACTTAGAACATGTTCCCAGTTGACTAGTCAAAATAATTAAAGAAACACTGGATGAAGACATGAGCTTAGATTTGCTAATAGGAAGTGAGTGCCTTTGCCATGTCAGGTATTTGTTACCCTTAGGCTAAGTCCTTATTCTTATATAGCTCACATCTGAGAGGGGTAGGCTAGAAGCATGAACATTTTAGCAGTACACGTGAAAATGAGTTATCTGAAGTATACCTTGGAGGTAGGGAGGATGTTTTATTGACTTTTATATGACCAGTGTGTGACACAGTGTCTGGTGTGGAGCCTGATGCATGGCTGATGTTTAACCAATATTGGTAAAAAGATGAGGGGAGAGGAAGAGAGGAACCAAGAGAGTCAAGAAGGAAGAGACTTGGGGCGAGAGAGGAAGCAGGTGGATAGAAAACAGTCTGAAAGCATAACTGGAGTGCAGGGAGGTGGTTGACCTTGAAAAATCCCAAGAGTTTCTAAAGCAATTGGGGCCATTCTCTCTGGGAAAACTGATAGCGGCATGAAAGTGAAACGTCCTGAGCTTTTACCTCCCACTTATCTTCTACCCTACAGCAGAATATTGTTGCTTGCCAGTCAAACTTTTTTTTGAGTTGGAATATTATTTAATACCAGGAATTTTTTTTCTTGTGATAGCCCCCTGATACTTAATCTTTGTGCTCTAAGAATGGAAAAGTGATTATAAATGAACATATTCAATGTTATTCTGAAAGTTACAGAAGGCAGGAAAAGTGGCTACTTTCTAATTCTCTGTCCTGCCCTGTGACTGATGACCTCCCCCAGGTTCTTGTGGAGATTGAAGATGTTTATGAAGGAAAAGCATTTTACAGGTGCATAACTGCATGTATTATGGTATTCAGTTTCTCTTGAAATAACGTCTAAAATTTACACTGATAATCTTGTTCATGTTTGAAATATTAATAATGGTAGTTAAAATGTGAATTGTGCTCTGGAGTTCAGAAGGCATTTTTTTAGGCATACTTTTCCATAAACAGCCAATAATTTTGAATTTAAGTTGGTAGTCTGTTTTTAAAAAAATCTTGAGTGATCTCAAATAGAAGGGTCTCTGTGTCGTGTGAAGCCAGATCGTCATTTTCAGGTATCCCTATAAGACGAATATTGGTTTTCTTGGAGTTATCACAGAGCTCTCTGAGATAATGATCCGTTTTTGCTTTCCATTTCTCTATCTCTTTGAGCATTTGGGAGCGTTCAAAGTCTCTGTCTTCGGTGTCAGAAATCCTTTCTTCTGCTTGCTCTATTCTGTTGCTGAG
>CAUYRH010047532.1:0-25576 GCA_963574655.1 Perodicticus potto
CTCCCTACTTGAAATCTCTCCCACTACCAGGAGCTTTGGTGTTTTCTGTATTCTTTTCTGTAAATCAATTCTGTCTTATCACGGACGGGTGGGGGGGGGGGGGGAAATAATGTAATGAAGAATAATAAAATACATGTATTTTTAAAAAAAAATTGAATGTGAGAGTTTGGGCCCAGCAAATACATTTCCAGACAGAACCTTATCAATATTCACTGGTATATTAAAAAAAAAATGACTGTGCACCTGTACTCAGTGGTTAGGGCACCGGCCACATACACGGAGGCAGGCAGGTTTGAACCTGGCCAGGGCCTGTTAAACAACAATGACAACTGCAACATAAAAAAAAAAAAAAATAGTCAGGTATTGTTTCCCAACCACTTGGAAGGCTGAGGGAAGAGAATTCCTTAAGCCCAAGAGTTTGATGTTGCTGTGAGCTATGATGCTATGGCACTCTACTAAGGGAGACATAGTGGGACTCTGTCTCAAAAAAAAAAGTGAACAATTAGAAACAATTAGAAAATATTTAGGCAAGTATGTAAATAGTTATTGCAGTTTTATATCAATATACAAAAGGTAAATAGCCGGGCGCTGTGGCAGGTGCCTGTAGTCCCAGCTACTTGGGAGGCTGAGGCAAGAGAATTGCTTAAGCCCAAGAGTTTGAGGTTGCTGTGAGCTGTGATGCCACAGCACTCTACCGAGGGTGACATAGTGAGACTCTGTCTCAAAAAAACAAAAAACAAAAAGGTAAACCTTTTTTTTTAAAAAGGGTAAATATATAGAGGCCTAGAGGAGGAGACGGGGAAAGACCAGGAGAGGAACGGAGAGAGCTTCTCTCTCCCCACTTGAAATCTCTCCCTTTACCAGGAGCTTTGGTGTTTTCTGTATTCTTTTCTGTAAATCAATTCTGTCTTACCACGGAGGGGTGGGGGTGGGGGGAAATAATGTATTGAAGAATAATAAAATACATGTATTTAAAAAAAAAAGGGTAAATATCCAACAATCAAAAACTGCTAAACAAATTGTAGTTCACGTACACAATGGAGAGGGATGCATCGCATAAACGCAATGAGGCAGGTGTCTGTACCCAGAGGCACATAGAAAATACTCAAGACAAATTTACTGCGTGAGAAAAGCAGATAGTTAACTGCATGCATGCTGGGTTTTTAAATGGTACCATTTTTGTCAAAAAAATATTGGTTGTATAGTGATCTTATAAGCTAATGATCTTTGAGAACTTATTCCAAACCTTGGGCCATCTTACAGGATTATTTTATTGCTACATTTCTTGGACTGGGAAGCTGAGGCACAGAAAAGGTAAAGTAACTTGCCCAAGATCATACAAATGAGAGAAAGCTGGGATTCAACCGCAGCTCTGTGGGATTCAACCGCAGCTCTGTGGGATTTTCTATCGCCAGGCTCTTCTTCACTGCACTGGCCTTCACACAGAAAGACGACATGGCCAAACCCCAGCACAGGCACTTGGATTCGGATTGTGTGCAGGGGATGATGAGGAATTGTTTTTATGTTTCCCAATAGCTTTTCTTTTTGTTTTTTTCCTATAACATGTATTACCTGGAGCTCTTTTTATACGTTTAGGAACAAATCATAACAAATGATGGTAAAAAAATGCAACAATAGGCAGAATGTTCCGGACCTGGGCCCAGACATCCATCATCATCTGGCTGTGTAATGCTATCTGCTTACTCCGCTACAACCCCGGGAGACTGTTTCTAGTTATCTGCTCTAAATTTCTCTCTCTGTTTATTTGTGCCTGGCTTAAACCAGGAACCCAATGTATCTAATTTTGTCCAGGCTTCTTGTCTTGATGAATTTCACTGGTAAAAATATCTTCTACTTTGTTGAAGATTGCATTTTCCAAAGATGGTCATAACAATGTCCTATCCCAGGTCCTCTTAACTTGTGACTTTGCCACTCCCCCAAGAGGAGGTGGTGTCTATATCCCTTACCCTTGAACCTGGTGGAACTTTGTACCTGCTGCTATGTGTAGAGTATGGTGATTCTCTGTGATTTTCCAGGGCAGATCACAAAGGATGACATAGCTTCCACCTAATTCTTTCCCTTTAGGGATGCTTATTTTTGGAACTCATCCACCATGCTGTGAGGAAGTCCAGGGCACATGGAGAAGTCATGTGCTGATGTTCCAGCCAACAATCCCAGCCGAGGTCCTAACGAGTTCTCAGCACCGCCAGATACATGAGAAGGAGGACTTTGAGATAACCACTGTATCTGACTGCAGCTACGTGGCAGAGCCAATCAAAAACTACCAAGTTGTGTCCAGTCGACCTCCAGAACCATGAGAGATGAGAATAACTTTTTTTTCTCTTACATAACTAAGTTTGGGGTATCTCATTACATAGCAATTGATATCAAATGCAGACTTGGACAGTACATTATAGTTTATAAGGGGGGTATTTCATATAACCCTTACAATTTTATAAGTGTAGATAAGATAAAAAGATTATTTTTACAAAGGGAAATTGGAGTTTAGGAGTCCAGGAGTATAAATATTAGAGTCCCAGGCCTAAATTTCAGGCATTTGCTAGTTATATAAACTTAGACAGCTTACTTAAAGTTTGAAGGCTTAATTTTGTCTTCTGTAAAGTGGGTATAATAATATTACCAACCGTACAGGGCTGAGCAGTGGGTTGTCTAATGTATGAGAAGTTGTTAGCACTATCTAATCTCAGCAAATGCTTTTGGTTTAGAGGCCCAAAACCTTGGAGGCATCTTTGACTCCTTTCCTTCATCCCTTGCATGCAACCATCAGCATATTCTAGTAGCTCCAGTTTCAGAATACATGAAGAATGCTAAGACATCTCCCAGTCTTCGCTGGTCCAAGCCCCTGTCATCCCTCTCCTTCAGTAGAGCAGTTGTCCTAATGTTCTCCTTGCTCTGCCCTTGCACAGTTTGCCCTCATTTGAGCCTATTTTCAATACGGTTGCAGAAGTGATCCTGCAATCATGGGATTGGGTTGTGTTGGGCCTCTTCTAAAAATCCCTGTGGCTCCCCATTCTTCTCAGAGCAAATGCCAAAGAACTAACAGAGACAGCCAGGCCTATGCACATAATCTGGTTTCCCGTTATCTCCTACCTCATCTCCTTCAACCTTCCCCCCGGTCCCTCTCCAGCTGCCTTATTGGCCTCCTTACTTCTCAGCTGCGCCAGGCCTCTGCAGCCTCAGAGCCTTGGTGCTTGCCAATCCCTGTACCTGAAGAATTTTTCTCCAGGTATCTTCCAGTCCCATTCTCTACTTTCTTTGAAGACTTTGCTCAAATGGGAGCTCTTACTGAGGCATCCTGGGACCCTGTTATTTAAAATTGCAACCTTCCTGTAGCCCAGCACTCCCTATCCCCCTTCCTAATTTATTTCTCTAGTGTGTTCATCACACTATATCATCACCATATGCTCCAGTTTATTATTTATTTGTCCATCTCTACCTGCACCCAATAGAGAGTAGCTTCCATCAGACCAAAGTTTTTTTCCCAGTTTTCTTTATTACTTAACTCCTGGAGCCTAGAATAGTACCTAGCATATAATAGCTATTCAATAAATATTTGATGATCACACTTGAGTGACATATGACACAAACTTCTTAAGGTGTAGCTATCATCATACTATTAGAATTAAAACCAGAGTTTTCTGCCTTCTACCTTTATATCCACTATAGTGAGCCAAATAGTGGTATCCCTAAAAGATATGTCCAGTCCTAACATTCAGAATCTGTGACAGTGATTTCATTTGGTGAAAGGGTCTTTGCAGATGTAATTAAGTGAAGGATCTCAAGATCGTTCTGAATTTAGCAGAAGCCTTATTTCCGATGACAGGTGCCCTTACAAGAAGAGAAGATGACAGAAACACAGAGGAGGAGACATGTGGAGAGGGATACAGAGACTTGAGTGATGCCTCTACAGGCAAGGACCACCAAGGACGGCCAGGAAACCAGCCACCAGAGCTGGGAGAGAGGCATGGAATGGTTTTTCCCTGGAAGCCTCGAGAAGGAACCAAACCTGCCCACATCTTAACTTTAGACTTCTAGCCTCCACTAGTGAGGGACTAAATTTCCACTGAAAGCCGTCAAGTCTATAAAGGGTATCCCTAGGAAACTAATACAATTACTAGGCCCTGAGACTTCCTTGGGTACCACGCAGGTCTCTAACTTAACCTGACAGTCTGGACTTGCCCTGTTCCTTCCTTCCAGCAGGCTGTCTTGTAGCTGCACCTCACTTTTCCATGTGCACAGCACCCTGGTACAGCCTCTACTATGGCCTGGGTACTGCTTTGGCCTCTTCCTTCACCAGCCCAGCCTGATCTCTGGTCCTGACACTTCCCAGCTTGTCCTAACTGTGGCTCAGTGCTACTGCAGCTGCTGATAATATTCCTTCGTCCTGTGTCTCTGAGCATGGACTTCTAACTGCCTTCTCAAGACTAAGTGTCCTGGATGCAGCACAGCGTGCAGAGCCAAAATGATTGCCCTTCCAAGTCCCTGCCTATCTATGGGGCCACCTGAAAATGTCCCCAGGCTCCAGACCTGCTGGTGATCTCACTGCTCATCCGAACTCTTTGGCCAGACTGCATTAATAAACTCCTGGAAGTACCTTAGGTTCCTGTAACTTTTTCCAGCCTGATGTCTACTGAGATGTTTAATTTAAGTTGTAAGAAATAAAAGAAGTGCACTCTTTCCTGTTCAAAATGTTTACATCAGCTGAGATCTAGCACTGCTATTCCTGTACTATGGAAACAGAGCTTTGGGAGGGGGATATTATGTCTGAATCCAGAAAGATTTAAAACTACTCTCCTCTAAACAGGTTAGAACAACCTCATTTCAGATTTCCCAAAACCTCTATAGAGATTAGTACTCTCCTACCCAGAAAAGTAGTCAAATTTCAAAACCTCTTTCTTCTTAACCTGCAAACAGGGATTGACAACTAAAGAGATGGATTTCAAAATATCTCTGCTTCCTGATAATCAAGTTGTCATGCTATCCTTCCAAACTTACCCTAATTTGTCAAGTCTTACCTCAAACAAAGTGAGATGAAATAAGGACGCCAACTTCCTTCCCTCCATTCTTTACTCATTCACTGTGAGATAAGTCTTCACTCTAAAACTAAAAGCTAAAAAAATAAAAAAGAACCGATTTCTCAACCACTCATCAAAGGAAAATCTTTATCTCTTTGAATAGGGAAGGCTAAGAAAAATAGTTCCTGTCTAAGCTAAAGATTTTTCAGTACAGAAAGGAATTCTTTTCAATTGAACCAAGATGTACTGAGTAATTCTACATACCTAGAAGACTATGTTCAAGAATAGTTGCTCTCATTAGTGTGCAAGCTCCTCAAGGGCAGGGATTTTTATCTATGTTCATTAGAGAGACTATTTCAAATGGTCCTGGCCCATGGTAGGTATTCAACAAATAGATGAGGAATGTCAAATTCTTAGGGAAGAAAGCAAAGGAAATTCTGGGAGAAACTCTAGAAGGTGTCCTAAAATTTCAAAGTAGGAAGGTCTTTGGGGAGTGATCTAGTCTACCCCTGAAGCCAGGCACTGAACTGAGCACTTGGGTTTCATTTTCTCATTGGATCCTATAGCTATTCTCCTATACCTGTGAGAAGACGGGAGATCAGAGAAGGTGAATCCCAAGGTCACACAGCTAGTGAAGGGCCAGTATTCATGCTCAGGTCTTTGTGGCCAGGACCTCGACTCTTTAATTCTGAGCTATACTGCCACCTGTTACAGTTCAGTTGGCCAAGGTCGAGAAAGGTAAAAAAGGCCCCCCAAACTTGTACAGCTAGAAAGTAGCATGGAGTACTTCAACTTGCAGGATCCCTCACCCAGAGTTCCCGCTGCAACAACACTCTGTCTCATGTCACTAGGAAAGCCAGTAATGTTTAAACTTCAGCTCTTGTCATAAAAGCGCTTTCTCATCTTGTTGTTCTTCCTGATTTAGTGCCGAAGAAGAGGTCTGGCTGGTGTCTTTAAAAAAGAAACTTTTTAAAAATTAAAAAAATTCTTTTGGGAAAAGGAAACATGTTTGATCACCGAAAGAAAAATAGACTTTTATTCACACAGAAAAAGTTAACCTGTTTAAAATATTAAGATAGTGTTTATATACTGCCTTTCTTCCAGGAACTGAGAGTTTAACACAGCTCATTAATTCTTAGACTATTTCTGTGAGAGAAGAGAATAAGCATCATTATCTGTATTTTAATATGAGGAAACTGAAGCATAGAACCAACTGCAGAGTTGGGAAATAGAGCAAATTTGCATTCCAAGCCTATTGTGAGAGACGTGCTTATTGAGTCAAGTTGTAGCTGCTGCGTTGTTTGAATGTGGATCACTTCTGGGCAGGACATTGGTCTTTGTCGAATTGAGATGCCTTGAGAGGCCCAGGGCTAGAATTAATCAGGGAAGCCTGTGATTTGTAGCATTTTTCTTGAAGTGAAAATTTGTAAAAAGTGATTTTCAAATCTTAGAATGTATCAGAATCATCAGGATTTACCTCCAAAACTTTCCGATTCAGCAGATCTAGAGTGTGGCTGAGAGTTTGCATTTCTCCTAAGTCCCCAGGTGATGGTGGTGCTGTGGATTCATTAACCCACTTCCAGAATCATCCATCTAGAGCAGCCTGCCCTCCTACCATCACACACAGCCCCGCAGGAAATAAGCATTCAGACCCTGCCATTAAAACTGCTTGGGTTTGAATCCTGGCCCTGCCACCTACTAGCTATATGACCAGTGATAAATATTGATGGTTCTCCTGTATTTAAATTTTTTTCTTTTGAAAAGATGAGACTTAAGATAATAATTTTACTCAGTGGGTGGCAGATAGAAAATGCTCAATAATTTTTAGCTACCATTATATTTTGTCATGACTCAAGCTCCATGCTCAGCACCCTTCCTAGATGCTACAGAAGCTCTCACTAACAAGGTATCATAAATTAGGAAATATGTATCTCTTCCAAGAACTTGGGCAGTCCCTAGGGAAATTAGCATGAGGCAGAAAAATTAATTATGGGAATGATCATGAAACTTGTAGGGCCTGAGACTTTGATCATCAAGGAATATTGCTTTAGGATATGAACTCACAAGACTTCCTTTAAAAGTTCTATTAGCAAGAGTACGACCCCTAACTTTGATATATTTCCAGAGAGTTAAGTACTGTAACAAATTATCCCATTTTAATGATGTTGGTGAAGATAACTATGTTTCATGGAGGTATATTCTGTGATACTTAGTCTGAATTTTAATGAAAGACATTTTCCTCAATTCCAAGGTTGTATTTGTTCCCCACCCAGAAGGAGGCTGTCTATGTGCTGAATGATAACAGTATGAGGAAATTTCTACCTGCGTTTTCACAATTCTCCTGGAGAAATGGAGGATTTGTTCCGTGTTTAAATCAAATCACTTAAAATCTTCATTGCTTGCCCACTTCAAAAAAATGGGGGAGGTTATTTAAATAATTTATGCTAAATGTTCATTTCAAGTGGTTAATAGAGCCCATGTTTTCTCTAGTACTTTATGAATATGAACAGGTAATACCGTGGATTTTTTTTTAAAAATCGTTTGCCAGACAGTGCCAGCTCAACATCTCACAAATGCCCAAACCCACATCCCTTTCCACTTCCCTTTCTCCCCAGCCTATGGGGATGAGTGCACATTCCTTCCCAGATCACCACCACAGGGCAGCAATTTTGGATTTTAGTAACCTGCACACAACTCAAATTCCCAAAGGAAAGCGATCAGTGTTTTCTGACCTTTTTAAATCTCATGGCACACTTGAACCTATAGTTAATTTGCTACAGCATGCTTGAATTATGTTGATCAAAAAAAAAGGGTGATAAAAAGGAATATACTTACTGTGTTTTGAACTTCTTTCAAAAACAATTCAATTAATGATCTTTAAAAATTTTCACGGCACACCAGAGGGCTGCAGCACACCGGTTGAAAATCCCTGGAAGTTGGTCCTAAATTAGAATACACAGAGCTAGTACAGTGGCCCCTAACAAACAACCCTCCATGCATTCATCCCCTTGGTAGTCCTCCCCCGTTGAATCCAGGCCAGCCTTAAAATCCACAGAATTCAGCAGAAATACTGATACTGTGCCCATTTTGTGCCTATCTTCAAGAAGTGTGGTACCAGTTCAACATCTTACAAATGTTTGCTTTACACTCTGGGGGAAGCCAACCACCATGTAAAATCTGATCATTCTAAAAGCTAGGCTGTGTCAAGTCCAACCTAGTCATGCGGACAGGCCTATGTAGAAGAAAACTGAACCCCAAGCAGGGGCGCAATCACACTCCCAGCCCATAGCTGGTGCTAACTTCTTTGCCTTGTGCCTGAGGCTGTTTTGGAAACGGATCCTCCAGGCTCTGGTAAGGTACCCCGGCTGATGTGATTTGGGAGCAAATAAATAAAACAGCATTGTTTTAATCTACTGAGTTTGCTTATGGCTTAATTTCCTGAAGTAGCAACAGATAACTGGAAGAGCTAACTTGGATAATAGCACACTACCGTTCAGCTTACTTGTAAAAGTTCATCTCGAACAGCCCTAACCAGCCCCTGGTGACTTCCTAATCCCTGGCAGAACATATCAATTCCAAATAAGCAATTACATGTATTTTATTTGATACTAGTTGCTACTCATTTTATTTTACTGTTCTGTTTGCACTTTTTTTGGTTTGATTTTTATATCAAGGAAGAAGAGGAAATTTCCTTTTTTGATTCTTATTCTGGCAGTCTGATATTCTAGACCTGACATCTAATCACTTCTCATGTTCACTTTTATTGTAAAAGCATCAGAAAAAAAATAAAACAATGGAGATGATGTAACTGATCAGATTGTTTCAAGTATATTTAAATCTGTGCGTACCTCAGTGCAATTGGTGGCTGGGTGGCTAATGATAAAAGATACTGACTGCAAAGTGCTGCCATCCATTCCCAGCCTTGTTACCTTGGCAGCAGCGCACATTTCTGTCGGGGTGAGGAGGGAGGGGGAGACAGCTCTGCACACTCAAAATTTCTACCTTGCACGTTAATGCCATTCACTTTTACACTGGTCTTTCCAAAATGTGAGCATGCACATGAAATCCAAGTATATCAATGTGCAAGTTGTCACTACTTGAACCTTTTGCAAGATCTAAATTTGTCCTATTTAAACCCTGTATAAAAACTCACTGATATCCAGTTGTAATAGCCAAGGACTTCTTTTAAAGGGGTTTGAATTCTCTATGGAGCCATTCCTCTGGATTTCACATCCCCTCTAAATCTTGCTTCTCCCCAGAGAATGGCAGTTGGTTGCATCAATTGTTTGCTAAACTAGAGAGACTAGAATATGTATTAAGGCTGTGTGTTTACTTTTGCCACAATGGGACTTTCCAAAACTTCTGCAAACAGGTATTTTAACCTTATGAACCGTTTCCTGGGAATTGAATACAGAGAGACATACGCCTATAAGGGAAATGATTTGTACTGTTTGTATAGCACATTTGCCTTCTGCTGCCTACAGGGAAACAGGAGGGGAAGCATACCAGGAAGAGAATTGGTTTTGGACTGCAGTTAATTCCACGGCTTCCCCTTCAAGTTACTGCATGTTGGAAGCTCAGTTTTCTCATTGGCAAAAATAGAATATAAATGTCTCCCCACAAATGAGGCAAGATAAATGAAATATTTGGGAAAGTACATTGACACAAACCACAAAAACAAAGAACTATCATGATGTTATTACTATTATTATAATCTTCATTGCCCCTACCTATTAAGAACAACTACCATTTTCATTATTTCTTTTGCACTCTTTGAAAGATTTTTATCTTTGTGGTGCTAGTAGTTGTATAATCTTGAATAAGTTAATTTTTCCTCCTTAGCCTTGTCTCCTAACCCAGTATGGAGGAGTTACTGATGCTAATCCAAAGGATTACATGAAACAACCTTGGGGTGTATTGCTGATGCTTTTAGCCCACTAAAGGAACCAACAAGAACCAACGCCGAGTGTTTCCACCAGGGCTCCACCATCACAGGAGATTGTCCTACTGTTTCATTCTCTTTGCATCTAGACCCCATCAGAGCAGAGCAGCTGCTGTTGGTGCCCTGCTCAACCGAAGTCCCCTCAGCACAGCTCTGAGTTGACCTGCCGGCACAGTAGACAATGCTTAGAAAGTTGCCCCTCTCCCCCTCCTCCTCTCTTTCTACCTGGCCACCTGAATACTTTCTCTGATGCCCCAGGAGTTCAACCAGCCCATGCACTGGAGAAAACCTCACCAACAATAGACAGAAGCTGGTGGATAAGTAGCCCAGCTTCTCACTTGAGGCACTTCTAACATGACTTGCAGAAGATTCTTCAGATAGTTTTCAGGAAGATTGAGACCCACCTGTCTGTGGTGGTAACCCACACACTGACATTCCCTTTAATGGAACTTGCCCCAGCCCCCTCTCTCACCCTTACCATTCCTTCACTTAGCTTCCTGGTTTACTTCCCAAATAAATGAGTCAAAGACCGTGGCTCAAGGTCTACCCTGAGGAGATCTCAACTAGGACACCATACAGATCTGGGAGGATGCACCTGACTTGGTGAGCCAATCATTAGCCCTTCTCCTGATTCCACAGCAGCCCTGGGAATTTAAGATTTTATAGTGACAGTAATCGTATCAGCCATGTCTCTGCACACATACTCTCTTTATGTCCTATATTCTGAAAATAGTACAAATGTTTTTAAATATATACACCAAAAAATGGACAAATGTCTGCTTCTCAGAATTTCCTTTATCAACAGAAGGAAGTACACCTAGCTTTGTATTCCCCTGGCATATAAATATATTGTAAAACCTTAAACGTCATCTTTATCTCTACTGCTTGGTTCTCAAAATCTCTTATGAGGTTTCATAATCCCTGTGCATACTGGTCCCACATGAGATTTCTGGGCCTTTTTGATCCGACGTTAGATTCAACAAGCAGGCCCACTTGGTTCTAATCCAAAGACTAAAAAGACAGCTGAGACACTGTCATTGGCTCTCAGCTTGACCAAAGTCTAGTTAAGAAGACAATCATTTGCATACATTGTTCTGATTTAAGATGAATTCTGGCAAATGCCATAATAAAACATAAAAGGCAGGATGCTACCAGGGAAAAGGATTTGTTTCCAATAAGGGGATCAGGAACAACTTGAGCATTTATCCATTTACAGACATCTCTCAAAAATAGGCAATAGGCCAGAAAAAGCATAACACTAATCCAAAAACGTGCAAAAATTGCTTTTAGCCTTGCAAGCAATCTGTAGCTGCAAGAGTGTTTACACGAGTGACACAGTTTGTTATAGATTTACAGGGAGCTCCTCTAGGGAACTGTGCCAAGCAGTTACCCAAGTATGCCCCTGATTCAGTACAAGGTCAGGGCCAGTTCAAGTAGGGAAGATGGACCTGTACTTGACACAATGTTGAGACTCTGGCAGGACAGGGAGTCAGCCTATGAGATTTGCACTCAGGGTCATACCCCATGTCTTTTCTTCATGCTTGGGGAGAAGAAGCTTTTTGATTGCAGCTTTTGGTGTGGTAATGTTTTCTCTTTTTTAGTAGCTATGGCTTAAAAACAAGGAAGGTGTCAGGAGCTGGTTACACATAATGCTTTGGAAACCATTATACTGTATAGCTTTATCCAAATATCATAAGTAAGCATTTTTATTATTAATAATAATAACATATTTTGATCACTTATGAACTTATGTCTAATCTTGGTATATAAAATTACAGTCAGTATTGATGTGAGAATTAGATGGCTTTGGAGGCAAGGGATAGAAATTCCACCTCAACCCAAATTAAACAATAAGGCTATTTACTGGCTCACTTATCTGAAAATTCTAGAGATAGGGCAGATGAATCGAGATCAAACTCTGTTTCTTAGCGATTTTCTTGGCTCTGTTAGCTTTATCCGTGAGCTCATAGTGAAAAGGCTGCCATAGCTGTGCCATGACAGTGTCCCTGGCCAAGAGAAGTCATCTTTTCCAAAGGCTTTTGCTTTTCCCAAATCTCCCTGCAACTATTTGTTCCTGTCTCCTTTATCTGCACTGAATCACATTCTCTTTCCTGAGCCAATTCTTTTGTCCAACAATGGTTGGTTGACGTTGGCTTGAGTTCCTACAACAGTTCCTATCAAAGAGAAAGGAAACAAATCAGACCCGTCCTGAAGCTGAGGACAGGATCCCTTCCCTGGAAGCATTTGTGGCTGTATGGAAGAAATGTAAATACCTCGGGATAAGTCAGGCAGGAAGGAATGAATGTTTCTGAGTAGGGAACAAACTACCTCCCCTATATTTGTGAAGATTAAATAGCTTAGGATAGGTAGAGCACCTGAACGATGCTACAGTAAGAAAAAAATGCTTAATAATGTTAACTTCTCTTATATTGGGACTAAAATTGCTAATTTTGTTTTTCTAAGTAAATAAACACTAGAAATTTAGGCAAAGAAGAACTGGTATTGAACTAACAGAAGTTATGGTCTTATTTTGTAGATTTCTTTTTACTTGACTTAAGATGATGTGTTACATATTTTACAGTTGGCTTTTGGTCAATCCATATGTTTTAGTATCTATACCATAAAGACACAATTTAAAATGCCACATGAGACATGAAGCCTTATTCCAGGAGCTTGGAAACTAACATATAATATATATACCATATCAGCGTACAATAAAACACTCAAAGGATATCAACATTCAGAATAAGTTAAATACTAATACTCGTGCATAATATAAATATGCATACATAATCCATTTAAATAATAATAGAAATACTAAATAAGTGGTTCAGTACAGCAGTGTTTAAGAGTCTAATATTGGCACTTTGTAAAATAGGGTTGGTGAATCCTTGCTCTGGAGTTAGTATCCAACTGACATTGGAAAATGTATTAATCATTCTCTAGCTTTAGTCTCTGCACTTGTAAAATGTATCTATCTCATTGGGATGTGGTAAGGGTTAGATTAAGTGAGCTGTTGCAAATAATTGCTATCACTGCAACTGGTACCACAAAAGGTTGGCTAGTCTTAGAATCACCATCATCAGTATGATTCAGTTTTATAAATGTGATCTCAGTCTTCAAGGAAGTGGAGGATATGGAAAAGTAAGAAGAAGAGATAGCTGACCATATAACCACAGGTCACACTTTGGAACTCAGCAAATAGCACAAACTGGGGTAGGGGAAGATGCTGGGTAGGAACATCATATTTACACAGAATGATCTCACTAAATCCTTCTAGGCATTATCTCCACTTACCCCCTTCTCCAACCCACTTCATATATGCCTTCTTTTTAGCAAACAGGGAAACTGAGATTCCAGTTACATACTTCACGATCATTTTCATGATGATGGACCATGTTACAGGAGGCAAGAGCCTTGCTCTTATTTGTGACTGAAATTCAAGACAGGAGCACAGTGCCTATTGTATTAAAGGTTCCTCATGTATAACTGTTGAATGGGTGATGATGGAGTAAAAATGAAGTTCATATAATGATTTTCTTATAGTTTGACTAATAAACAACAAAACAACAGGGGTGGGACTAGGTAAGAACTTGGATATTCTTTTTTTTTTTTTTGGCTGGGGCCGGGCTTGAACCTGCCACTCCTGGTATATGGGGCCAGCACCCTACTCCTTGAGCCACAGGCGCCACCCGAACTTGGATATCTTAATTCCCAATCTTTTTTTGTCTCCTATGACACCCAACTCTCTGCTCATGAAGGAATGAATTATGAAAGGGAAGGGCCATAAAGAGCGTCTCTGGAGATGCAATGTCCCTAAGCTCAAGTGAACCCACAAGGAACTAACTAACCCGCTGTGTGCAAAGATCAGCACAATGTGTGGGGAAGGATGCAGGACCAGTTAAAGCCTCAGTTTCTCTTCTTTCACAGCTGCGACCTTAGACAAGTTCCTTAAACTTCTCTGTATCTCATTTCCTTCGTGTAGAAAAAGGGTACAACATGGTAGCCTTTACGTCATAGGGTTGGAAAGATTCCGTGCAGCACTACATGGTAGATCTTTCAGAACTGCTGTTTTTATTTTGCACCCTCCCTTGCCCCCAGTGTTTGCTTTTCCAGCATTAAGAGCTATGCATCTGCAAAGGGACAGCAGGGACCACTGCTCCACTAAAAACCCTGCAGGAAGCACTCACCTGCCTCCTCACATACGTGCTTCAAACTAGAGAAATAGCTAGTTTTCCACTTCCGTGAGTCTGCTATCCAGAACTGACCTGAGTATCAGAGCCCACATAATTTGCAGGGCCCAATGTAAAATGAAAATATGGGACTTCTTATTCCAAACCTATTAAAAATTTCAAGACAGCAACAACAGAGCCTCAAACCAGGTATGGACCTCCTCTGAGCACGTGCACTGGTTGCACATCCCTAAAGCCAGGCCCGCTGATACTATAAACACCCTACAGCCCTCCTTCCCACATTCCTTTAGTGTGGATAGACACATAATCTATATAAAGGAAACTCTCCTGTTGTAACTTATATGACCTATGTAGTCATCCCTTTGCAACTTTTGCTCCAAATGCCTGACACGAATAGCTTCTCTTTTTCTAGATCTTTGCATTCTGGAATACACTCCTCATTAGCCCATATGACCATGGGAGTGATGCTTAACTTCTCTTTACCTCTATTTTATTAACTAAAAATTGAGGGAAATAATAAAAGCAACCTCATAGATCCATGTATTAAATGAGCTAATGATTTGAAAGTTTTTTGAATAGTATCTAACACAGTATTTCTCAACCCTGACTGTCCATTCAAATACTCTGGGGAACTGTTTAAAAGTTCCATTGCCTGGGGCCTACTCATGACCAATGGAATCAAAGACTTTAGGGATAAGGCATCACACTAATAGTTTTTTTTAAGCTCCCTAGGAGATTCAAATGAGCAGGAGGGGTGGGGACCACTAGTCTTATGCTCAATACATATTGGCTAGTTATCATACAGTTTAGATAAACAAAGAAGTACAATGTTCTACATTTCAGTTCTTCTGCATTTGGCTTCTTTCTCCCACTTCTACCTGCTTTGATCCAGCATGTATCTGAAACCAATAAAAATCAAAATCAAAGATGTCTTACGGTGTTCCCACTGAGACAAAGGTGCCTTTGAATACAGGTCTTCCCATGAACCTAGAGATGAGAGGGGAAATGTCAACTTCTCCAATGGGGTCCTTCCTTTGATATCAAGATGGGGTGTTATAAAAAGCTCAGCACCCTGGGGGTCTTAGGGAGCAGGGAGGACTTCAGTCAGGTCACCAAAGATCCCTAAATAATGCAAAGCAGAGAGGCAAGGCATTGAAGGGAATTTTAAGCTCTTATGCTTGTATTTCTCTCTAGCAGAGTAGATAACCATCTTTCTGAAAATGTCCTTTTGTCATATTTATGATGGTGACACATTTATTATGAATACAGTAGCTCATTGGCAATATGACCTGACAAATATTGAATGTACTAGGCTACAATTAATTTCAAGGTAACTAAAATCATGTGTGTTTCTTAGGAATCGGAAAGGATTTGGATCACACAAAGCTGAAAATAGTGGGACTGACTTGTCCTGCACAATGAATCCACCAACCATGACCTGACTGGGGTTGAGATAGAAGCTGGAGGGTGGGGACTCAAGCCAATTGGGCCTCAAGATGAAGAAGACCTCAATTTCAGGATGAGGTTCAGGGACAAGTTTTCAGAGGGAAGCTGGGAACAACAAACAGGTTCCTAACTGACTTCCACTAACGACCTCTTCCAGCTAAGTCAGGAACAAGGGTTACAGACCCAAGGCAATGGGGAATCAATATAAAATACAACTTGGGGAGACTCTCAGAGGCCCACCTTCCCACATCTAATTGTTGCACGCCTGCTACATTTGCTGAGACGTGCGTCTAAGAGAAAGTAGCAGATCTTGCACAGAAGCTATTTGTGGCTCTCCAATTGCTAAACATCCAAGAAGAAAATGCCAAGAGATATTACCATAACATAGGTTTTGATGATATGGGAAGCATTATAGTCAGGGCAGTGTTTTTAACTACTTTTAAAAGTGGGCCCTCTCGGAGTAGAAGACTCGGAGAGGGAGAATTGATGCAGGACATCTGGCGCCCTAGCCAGCTCAGCGGAGCCGGCGGACCTGCCGCCTCCTCCTTGGTGGTGTTGGTGCTGTGGCAGCTAGCTGAAGAGCCAGCGGGCTGGATGACAGGCAAGGAGGGGGACCTACAACGCCCACCAGAGGCTCCAATAGCCAAAAAGGCTGGACAACTACTGAGGAGACACCTGTGCCTTGGTGTCTCCTTCACTTTTCACTTAGGACTAAATGTGGAACCCCCATTTCCCATGCCTAGGTCAGTTTCTTGTGAATTTCCTAGGCCTCAACTCCATGAGTGGACTGTATCCATTCATTGATACACTCATTCGCCTTGCCCCAGGCGGAAGGGACTGTATTCATTCGTTTCCTGGCCAAGGAACCCATACATCTATATATACCCTGAGGCTAAAGGCCTAAAGGAGGAGATGGGGAAAGACCGGGAGAGGAACGGAGAGAGCTTCTCTCTCCCCACTTGAATTCTCTCCCTCTACCAGGAGCTTTAATGTTTTCTGTATTTTTTTCTGTAAATCAAATTCTGTCTTACCACTGAGGGGCGGGTGGGGGTGGAATAATGTAATGAAGAATAATAAAATACATGTATTTAATTACAAAAAATAAATAAATAAATAAATAAAAAGACCACGGGTTGGACACTGGATTAATAATCATTTTTAAAAGTGTACGTTAACTTTTTTTAAAGTTCCTTTCTTTAAAAGAGTACCTAAAACCTGAAACTTCTTTTTTATTTGAATCTCTTTAGAAATACTATCAGGTTGAGACATGTAATTCTTCTAAAGGAAACCTTTAATTTATTTTTATTTGTTTATTATTATTATTTAATTTCAGATTAAAGGAGGGTCCCTACAATTAGATTACACCATTGGCCAAGTTGTAGCGATGTCCTTCGCCCAGGAACTGAGCCATATTACATATGAATTGTACACATTGGGTGAGAACTTAGACAACACTCTCTCCCCACCCCCTTTTTGAATTTATTTGAGTTTCTCTCATGTGAGCCCTTAGTTGTCAATCTACTTATTTCAACTTAGTGTAGAGCACACGTGATGCTCATTTTTTTCCTTTGGGTAGATTTCTGGTAATGGGATTGCAGGATCAAATGGAAGGTTTACTTTTAGTTTTTTGGGGACACTCCATACTTCTTTCCATAAAGACTGTGCGAGTCTGCAGTCCCACCGGCACTGCAGGTGTGTTCCCTTGTCTCTGCACCCATGCCAGCATCCGCGGCTTCGGAATCTTGTTATGTGGGCCATTCTCACTGGGATTGGGTGATTTCTCAAAGTGGTTTTGGTTTGCATTTCTCTGATAATTAGAGACAATGAGCATTTTTCATGAGTTTGTTGACCATTCATCTGTCCTCATGAGAAAAGATTCTGTTCATGTGTCTTGCCCAGATTTTCGTGTGGTCGTTTGCTCTTTTCTTATTGACTTGCTTGAGTTCTTTGTAGATTTTGGTTTTAGCCCTTAGTCAGACTTGTAGCATGCAAATATCTTCTCCCATTCTTAAGGTTGTCTCTTTGTTTCTGTTGTGCAGAAACTTTTAAACTTGATCAGGTCCCATTTATTTATTTTTGTTGTTGTCGTGATTGCTAATGGGTTCTTCTTCATAAATTCTTTTCCTAAGCCAGTAAGTTTCAGAGTTTTTCCCACACCTTCTTCTAGTGTTTTTATAGTTTCATCTCTTAGATATAAATCTTTTATTCCCTGTGAGTTAATTTTTGTAAGAAGGAAGAAGTGCTGGTCCATTTCGGCCTTTTACATGTAGCTATCCAGTTCTCTCAGCACCATTTGTTAAATAGGGGTTCTTTTCCCTGATGCGTGTTTTTGTTTGCTTTATCAAAGATCAGATGGCAATATGAGGCTGATTTCATCTCTAGGTTCTCTATTCTGTTCTGTAGATCTATGTCTCTATTTTTATGCCAACACCACGCTGTTTTTTTTTGTTTGTTTGTTTGTTTTTTTTGGTAGAGACAGAGTCTCACTTTATCACCCTTGGTAGAGTGCCGTGGCATCACACAGCTCATAGCAACCTCCAACTCCTGGGCTTAAGCGATTCTCTTGCCCCAGCCTCCCGAGTGGCTGGGACTACAGGCACCTGCCACAACGCCTGGCTATTTTTTGTTATAGTTTGGCTGGGGCTGGGTTTGAATCCACCACCCTCGGTATATGGGCCTGGCGCCCTACTCGCTGAGCCACAGGTGCCACCCTACACCACACTGTTTTGATCACTATAGAATTATAGTACAACCTGAAGTCTGGTAATGTGATGCCTCCACGTTTGTTCTTATTTTGCAGAATTTCATTTGTCCTTTTTCCTGGTTCCATACGAACTATAGAACTATCTTTTCAATATCCTCAAAGTATGATGCTGCATTAATGCATTAATGAGTGTTGCATTAAATCTGTAAACTGCTTTAGGTAGTACCTAGTATAGACATTTTAACAATGTCGATTCTTCCCAACCACGGTCATGTTATGCTCTTCCATTTGTTAACACCCTTTGCTATCCAGTGTTTCATAGTTCTCTCTGTGGAGCTACTTCGCATCCTTTGTTAAGTATATTCTATGCTTCTTTGATGCTACTGCGAAGGGTATTATATCTTTGATTTGATTCTCAGCTTGCCTATTTTTGATGTATATGAAGGCTACTGATTTGTGAATGCTGCTTCTATATCCTGAGGTGCCTCTATACGTCTTGATCACTTCCATGAGTCTTCTGGTTGAGTCGTTGGTATTTTCTAAGTATAAGCTCATATCATCAGCAAAGAGTGATAATGTGACATCCTCTGTCTCCATTTGGAGTCCCTTGATATCTTCTCTTGCCTGATTGCATTGGCTGGGAATTCCAGCACTATGTTGAATAATAGTGGCAATCACGGACATCCTTGTCTGGTTCCAGTTTTAAGCAAAAATGCTTTCAAATTTTTTTTTTTCTGTTCTGTATGATATTGCCTATGGGTTTATCATAGATGGCTTCTATTGGTGTAAGAAATACCTCATCTATGCCTATTGCCTTAAGTGTTCTTATCAAAAAAGGTTGTTGAATTTTGTTAAATGCTTTTTCTGCATCTTTTGAGAGGATCATATGGTCTTTGCTTTTACGTATGTTTATGTGGTGAATTACATTTATCAATTTGTGTATATTGAATGAGCCTTGCATCCATGGGATGAAGCCTACCTGGTCGTGATGAATTTTTTTTTTCTGTGTAGCTAAACTATGTTTGCTAAGATTTTATTGAGTATTTTGAGGTCAATATTCATTAATAATATTGGTCTGTAGTTTTCTTTTTCTGTTTTGTCCTTTCTTGGTTTTGGTATCAGGGCGATATTTGCTTCGTAGAAAGAACTGGGGAGGATTTGTTCCTTCTCAGTGTTTTAGAAAAGATTCTGAAATACAGATACAAGCTCCTCTTTGAAGGTTTGGTAGAATTCTGGTGTGACTTCATCTGGTCCAGGACTTATTTTGTTGGAAGGCTTTTTTTTAAATTGTTGTTATAATTAAAGGAAATCTTTTAAAGCTACATATTTGCTTTACTAATTTCATTTACAGAATAAAAGGTCAATTGCAGAGCTGATTTTCTGCCGAGATAGTAGCTACTGAGAACTTTGAGCAAAGTTGACAGCTAATGTTACTGAAATGCAATGATCTCATTTCATTCAGGTCTGATCAGAAGAACTCCAGAGAGAAGGGGTTGGCTTGAACTATTGTGAATGTATTTATTTTTTAACAAACAAATATGCATATAAAAATATAAAGAAGCTAAGTGCAACATGGTATCCTAGTTTGGATCCTGAATCAGAAAAAGAATCTCAGTGGAAAACTGGTGAAATCCAATTAAAGTTTATAGTTTAGCTTAGACAAACATACCATAGTTATATAAGATGTCAACATTAGGAGAAACCAGGTGAATTATATATGGCGTTTCTCTGCACTATCTTTACAACATTCCTATGAATCTAAAATAATCCAAAATTGAAAGTTTATTCTGTCTCCTGAACAAGCAGATCGATCCCTCTCCTTCTTGTATAGTGGCTGGCACATACGAGACACTGGTTAGTGAATGAATAAATAAATGATAGAAAAATCTTTGTGCCTTTATGTCCACAACCATATCCTGCAACATTATCTCCTTGGGCCTAATTTCTTTGTTTTTTCCTTCTCCCATTATCTTCTATCCCTGTCTATCTGTTACACACTATTTGCATACAACATGCTTATAATTATGATCAGTTATTTACAACCGTCTGTCTCTGTCTCTCTGCACTCTCCAACTGAACTATGAGTTTATAGGATATTTATTAATAATTACTGAACATGAACATGGTATCTATTACATTCTAAATTTTGTGCCGAGTAACTTAGAGAATACCACCTCATTTATTTATCATAACCAAACGCGGCATTGGTGTTATTATCATCATCATCTCGTTTTATAGATGAGGAATTTGAAGCTCAGTTAATTTATTTGTTCAAGGTCACACATCTAGAAGGTGGCAGACCTTGGACTTAAATTTACATCAGAGCTCACATTCTAAACCACCACACTAAGGAACTGTTTTTAACTCAAATTTTCAACTCCTATTGCACAGAGATTTTTTTTTATATATATAATATGTACTCAATCAAGTTCTATACTTTTAGCAGTGAAATATAATACCTTCCAAGTAAACAAAAAGTTATAAGCAATCCCATCTCTGGGTTTCCCAGCCCTTCTCTAGGGCAGTCCATACAATGACTACGTTCCGTGATGAAGACTCAGCAATGTCTTCTGAAATGAGAAGTATAGAATCCTGCTTCCTTTGCAACTTTGCCAGCTGGCAGTGTTTCGACATGTTGCCTGAGCCTGGTATAGGGTTTTGACCCAGAAAGGACATAACTGGGCCTACTGGATGGAGGTAAGACTGGGTCAACTTGAGGCTTAATACATGGAGGTTTTCTGGCACTTCCCCATTACAGCAATAGTGATTAACATTAACAGACATATTTACTGTACTGAGATCTATTTTAAGGACCTGATATGTGTTCATTTATTGGCTTATCATAATAACATAATGAGGTAGGTACTAGCATCATCCCCATTTCTTTTTTTTTTTTTGAGACAGAGCCTCAAGCTGTCACCCTGGATAGAGTGCAGTTGCATCACAGCTCACAGCAACCTCCAATTCTTGGGCTCAAGCGAGTCTCCTGCCTCTGCTTCCCAAATAGCTGGGACTACAGGTGCCTGCCACAATGCCTGGCTATTTTTTGGTTGTAGCCATCATTGTTGTTTGGCGGCCCGGGCTGGATTCGAACCCGCCAGCTCAGGTGTACATGGCTGGCGCCTTAGCCCGTTGAGGCACAGGCACCGAGCCATCATCTCCATTTCTTAATTGAAGAAACTGAAGCGCAGAGAACTTAGATAACATGTCCATGTTGTGTGGCTCCAGAGCCTAGGCTTTTACCCAATAGTCCACAGTGTCCTTCAAAGAAATGGACTGCATTTCTGTGACTACATCTATTCTAATACAGGTTAAAAGTTTTAATATTGTGGACCTTATAGAGAGCATTCCTACACTGGTTGGGTTTCCATAGCCCTTCCTTCAGATCTTGGTAACAGCAGTGACCACCACCTCTAAGCTACATCTGTTAAAGTACGGATTTCATTCCCTGCAACTGTGAGTTCTCCAGCGCAGGAAATGGAATTAGGTTTGTGTCTTTTTTTTTTTTTTTTTTTTTTTTGGCAGTTTTTGGCCGGGGCTGGGTTTGAACCTGACATCTCTGGCATATGGGGCCGGCGCCCTACTCCTTTGAGCCACAGGAGCCACCCTAGGTTTGTGTCTTTAATGCCTTCCCCAATGTCTGATACATAGTAGGTTTGCAATAAAAATATCCTCTTTGTCGTTTATCTCACTGGGCTCAACAACAGAGGTCCATGAAGGCGGTTAAAGAGAATGGACTTTGTTCTGGAATCTCTCCAAGCCAGAGGCATTTTGCTGTCTGGGACCCGCTTGGCAGACATGATGACATCATCAGCTGCCTTCGGAGTCTTGAAGGTCAGATGCCATGGCTCCTGGCAAGCTTTCCTCGTGAGTCCCCAGGCGGGCTCTGAGTCCAACAAGGACAATCTTTGAGAGTCTGATAAATCAAATTACAATGACCCAAGCACGCTCAGTCAGTTGAATCCTGTGAATAGCTAAAGGCACTAATACATCTTTTGGAGGGGAGACATTGGCTTGTGCAGTGGGACAGATAATAGACCTATTTAAAGACAGCATTGAATGAGAGCAAGAACAAGTCTTTAAAATTTCGATTATCTTTGGATAATTCTTCCTAATTTTAAAAAGAACTTATGAAACAGAATTTGAACAGAAATGAGATTTATAAGGGATGATTCAGATAATTATAAAAAAGAAAAAAAATCAAAGAACCCATTGAGAATTCTATAGGCATCCAGAGGTGGACAGAACCATCTTTTTTTTGCAAGAAAAACTTCCGAGAGGAGAATTTGAAAGTCTGGACAAGACTGACATGAAAAAAATTCCTCAAGGAACAGATGGAGACAGAGCTCAGAAGGCTTCAGAGCCCCAAAGGCCTACTGCAGATTTCTGGGCCCCTTAGTCAGCTGTAAGATTTGTGAACCTCAGTTTGTTCTGCTATAAAATGAGGATAATAATACCTTTCTCAATGACACTAGAGAGGACTTCAGATGACGTATAGAACAAGCCTGGTATGGAGCAGACTGTCGATAATCCAGAATTGGGAGGATCATGTGCCGTGCACAGAGTAATTGATGGATTCCTATGTGGATGGGGAATTGGATTACTTGACCACTCAGGTACCAGATCCTTTGATTCTATACCATCTCCCGCTAAATCATTGTTTCTTTTCTCTTTTTTTTTTTTTGAGACAGGGTTTCACTATGTTGCCCTTGGTAGAGTGCCATGGTGTCACAGCTGATAGCAACCTCCAACTCTGGGGCTTAAACAATTCCCTTGCCTCAGCCTCCCAAGAAACTGGGACCACAGGCACCTGCCACAACACTCAGCTATTTTTGTTGTTGTTGTTATCAGTGTCGTTTAGCTGACCCGGGCCAGGTTCGAACCCACCAGCCCAAGTGTATGTGTCTAGTGCCCTAACTACTGCGCTATGGTGCTGAGCACTAAATCGTATGTGCTGAGCCCTAAATCATATGCGCCGAGCCCTAAATCATATGTGCCGAGCCCTAAATCATTGTTTCAACTGTATCTCCCACTGACCTCTCTACACTCCCACTGACCTCTACACTTCCACAGAGTGTTCAGGACTCTGGGTCTTTTGACCAAACACTTGTCCACCCACCTCTCCACCCACCTGATCAATAACAGGAGCCCCTGTAGTGCACGTGTGGCTACTGCCTGCATTAATCTACCTATCATCTACCAATTGTCCATCCACCCCGCCCTCCAGAAAACCATCTCTCCCATCTGTCTTTTCTTGCTCTAGTTCCTCTCCACAGCCTCTCTTTACCTCCTCTGTTTGCGTTTCTCTTTGCAAATTCCACGGGTGCATTACTTTGTTCGTACTTAACACAGACTGCTTTTATTGTTCGCTAAAAGAGCTAGTAAATTTTCTGAAAGCTCATAGTGTCTTGAATTAATTTAATCATATTTTCATGCCTTAAAGGACCTAAAATAGTGCATGTAAAGAGAAAGGAATAACATTTGTAAAGCATTTACTTGGAAGTAAGCACCAGGCTAGGTACTCTACATACGCTAATTAGTTCATAGATGCTTTAGGAACAACCCTGTAAGATGCCGTTATTCCCAGTCTAGAGGTGAGGATTCTGGATCTTCGAGGAGTTAAACATCCACAGTTACATAAAGTGGCAGGGTCAGGTGTGGTTACTCAAAGACCATGCGTTTCTACCATATCATTCTTCTTCCACTGGCACTGGGAATAGCTCAGGAGTCTTAACCCACATACTGCTAACATTACCCTCAACAGGCACAGTGGAATGAGGGGTAGAAGATATGTCATCTCCTTGCCACCTTGACCTCCACTGCTCAGTAAATAGGGATTGTTTTCCTTATCATCTCATTCTCATCCCATGAAATAGATGTCTAAAGGCATTGCCTGGGAAAAGGGTAGAGCCAGTATGCCAGCCTCTTTCCTGGCAGAGTCCTGTCCTGCTGTAACTGCTGGTTCTGTGGCTTAGAACAAGTTCATGATAATGAGGATGGAGGAATAATTGAATGGGTGATTACATGTATTACAAGGAGACTGAGTGAGATCTAACCTTCTCAGATTCACTGGTGCCTTCTACAAAGTGAAAACAGAAAATCAGCAAATGAGAGTTCAGGCAACTTAACAAACCATTTGAGCTTCCTTCTCATAATGGGAAGACAGGGGATCCATGCGAGAGAATAAAAACCTGAGATCCTGCTGCTGCCCACACCATTATCATTCTATGTGTAAAGCCAGGCCTGCCATTTGAAGAGCTCTACTCTAGAAGGCATCAGGTCATCTACACACAGACGGGCACCTCTGGGAGTTTGTATAAGTGGTGTAAGTCCCTTAAAAGCTGAGAAGAAACATCACCCTTGATGGATTAATTTTTAGGCAAAGAGTGGCAAAGAAGAGATTGCAATGAATTTCTCTCCCCAGGACTTCCTTCCTTCAGACCCTCCTAAGTATTAACGAGGGAGCCAAACGTTGAGGTCCTGTTATGAGGCAGGGACTAGCAGTGAGTCATTTCCATCGCAGAAAAAATGTGCTCACGTTTTCAGACCAAGAGTACCCAGGAGAGATGCAAAGCCATTAAGATTACTCCTTCCCTTCCAATGAGGAAGCTTTCTCCCAGCCATTCCCTCCCATCTTCCTCCAGTGAATCTGAGTATGCAGGGCAGCACTGCTGTGTTCTGGCATCACAATGGACATTGCCATAGCTGGGGGGAACCCCATGTGGTCTTTCTCACCACTGGGACGTTCCAAAATTGGGTTAGGTTCTTCAGACTCTACTGAAATACATGGCACCAATAAGGTTTTATTCTGAGAAATCCCAATGTAACGGCCAAGCACAATGGCTTACACTTGTAAACTCAACACTTTGGGAGACTGAGGCAGGAGGATCATTTGTGGTTGGGAGTTTGATACCAGCCTGAAAAACATAGCACACCTCGATTTCTAAAGAAAAAATTAGCTCCTTGGAGTGGTACGTGCCTGTAGTCCTGGCTACTTCGAAGGTTGAAGTGGGAGAATCACTTGAACCTGGGGGTTCAAGATTATAATGAGTTCTAATTGGGCCACTGCAACTCCAGCCTGGAGGACAGGGGGAAATCCTGTCTTGAAAGGAAGAAAGAAAGAAAAAGAAAAACAACAAATATAGGAAGAGAGAAAGAAAGAAGGAAGGAAGGAAAGAAGGAAGGAAGGAAGGAGGGAGGGAGGGAGGGAGGGAGGGACGGAGGGAGGGAGGGACGGAGGGAGGGATGGAGGGAG
>CAUYRH010047534.1:0-13086 GCA_963574655.1 Perodicticus potto
TGGATCGATGGGCACTTAGGTTTCTTCCATGACTTAGCAATTATGAATTGGGCTGCAATGAACATTCTGGTACAGATGTCTTTGTTATAATGTGATTTTTGGTCTTCTGGGCATATACCTAGTAAAGGAATTATAGGATCAAATGGCAGGTCAATTTTTAGATCTCTAAGTACTCTCCAAACATCCTTCCAAAAGGAACGTTATTAGTGTGCATTCCCACCAGCAGTGTAGAAGTGTTCCCTTTACTCCACATCCACGCCAACATCTCTGGTTTTGGGATTTTGTTATGTGGGCTAATCTTACTGGAGTTAGGTGATATCTCAAAGTAGTTTTGATTTGCATTTCTCTGATGATTAAGGATTGTGAGCATTTTTTCATGTGTCTAATTTTTATTTAAAAAGTCTTTCATGTTCTTCTTGTCTCTTCTCCTTCCAGTACTACAACTATGCATATGTGATACCGCTTGGTATTGTCCATAGCTCACTGAAGCTCTGTAATTGTTTTGGCCTTCATTTTTGGCCATTTATATTGTTACATATTCAAGCACACTGATCTTTATATTCTAAGGTTAGATAATTAAATATTTTTTAAATCATTAAGCAATAGAGTAACACCAAAAAAATCATTTCCATAAATGATTAACATAATCAGAATGTATATACAGCTTGATTAATGGAATAGTAACTCAGGAAAGACCAAAATAACAATGAAGGAATCTAGATACAAAGACATTAAGGCCTAGACTGGGATTGTGGCACAGGGAATTGAAAAACAGAGAAGTACAGATATTTCAAAGGGATGTTTAAACATTATTAAACAGTATATAAAGAAACAAAGAGAAGGGGCAAATAAAATATGAAACTATTTTTAAGTCCCAGCAATGATGAAAACAATGGTATCATTTAGGACAAATAAAGGTTAAGTGAGGAGGACAATTAGATTGATTTTAGACTGATTTTCCAAGACTACACAAGTAGAAGCATTCTAAAGGAAACTGGATATAAAGAACTGGAGCTTGGGTAAATAGCCAACCCTAAACTTATTTGTGTTCAGTCACAGTTAGCACGGTTAAGCCCAGAGGAATGAATCAATTCCCTATAAAAAAAATTATATACTAGGAAAAGAATAGTATGCCAAGAGACTAGCTCTTTGTCCATAATCACAGATAGGGAGAGAGAGCGGGCTAAAAACAACCAAAATGAAAAAAAGAGTCCAAAAGATAAAATGGAATACAGAATAACTTAAAATCATAAAAACCAGTGGAAGAGTGGTTAAGAGATGAGACCTGGCGTTTCAGTATTAAAACTTTAGAAATTTAAAGAAATAATAAAAACAAAAAATGTTATCATTTTTAAATTTTTAATTTCAGAATATTACGGAAAAACATTATGGTTGCACTAAATGCTTTTGTACTGTTTGAATCAAAGTTATAAGTATACCCACCACCCAGACTATGTGCATTGTACCTATACTATGTGAATTTACCCATCCTCACCACCCACTCCCACCTACTTGATTTTTTTGAGTGTTCTTTCCATTTGTGTTCATAGTGTTGATTGATTAGTTCCACTTTAATAGTGAATATACATGGTTTGTTTTTCCATTCTTGCAAAATTTCTATTGGAAATATGTTCTCTAGTTCAATCCAGGTTGTTACAAAAAGTATTCATTTCACCATTGTTTTACGGCTGAGTATTACTCTGTAAGTATACATTTACCACAATTTAATTCACTCATGTACTGATGAGCAGTTGTTTCCACATCTTTGCACTTATGAACTGTACAGCTACAAACATTCAAGTGCAAATGTCTTTTATAAAATGTCTTTTTCTCCTTTTGGTAAATGCCCAGTAGTTGTATTACTGGATCAAATGGTAGGTCTACTTTTAGTTTATAAGGAATCTCCATACTACTTTCTATATCAATTTTACTAGTTTGCAGTCCCACCAACAGTGTGTAAGTCTTCCTATCTCTCTGAATCCACAAGAGCACTTGCTGTTTGGGGAATTTTTTTTTTTCTGACAGTGTTTTTTAAATTTTTTTATTAAATCAAAAACACATAGATCATGTAAAAAGTCATAGAGTTAAATGATGTCTCATTGTAGTTTGGATTTTACATTTCCCTGACGATTAAAGATGTTAAGCTGTTTTTCATGTGTTTATTGGCTATTAGTCGATCTTCTTTCAAAAAGCTTCTGTTCTTATCTTTTGCCTACTTTTTAATGGGACTTTTTGATTTTTTCTTGTTGATTTGCTTGAGTTTTGTATAAATTCTGGTTACCAACTCTTTATCAGATGTACAGCATGCAAATATTTTCTCCCATTCTATAGGGTGTCTATCTTCTCCAATGATTATTTCCTTGGATGTGCAGAAACCTTTTAATTTGTTCAAGTCCCATTTATTTATTTTTGTTGTTGCTATGGTTGCTTTGGGATCTTCTTCATAAATTCTTTGCCTAGCAAATGTCTCTAAGAGTTTTTCCAACTTCTAGAATTTGTACAGCTTCATGTCTTAAGTTTAGATCTGTTATCCATCATGAGTTAATTTTTGTGAGTGGTGAGGGGTATGAATTCTGTTTTAGCCATTTACATGTGGCTATCCAATTTTCCTAGCACCGTCTATTGAAAAGGGATTCTTTTCTTCATTGTATGTTTTTGCTTGCTTTGTCAAATATCAAATGGCACTATGAGGATGGTTTTATATCTGGGTTCTCTGTTCTAATCTATTGGTCAATGTCTCTGTTTATGTGCCAGCACCATGATGTTTTGGGTTACAACAGCATTATAGTATAGCTTGAAGGGATGCCTCCCAATTTGTCCTTTTTGCTTAACATTGCTTTGGCTATTCAGACTCCTTTTAGGGTCCATATAAAGCATAGAATTATTTCAAAAAGTGACATTATTATTTTAATGGTGATTGCACTGAATCTGTAAATCACTTTGGGTGGTAGAGACATTTTAACAATGTTCAGTCTGCATATCCAGAAGCATGATATATTTTTCCATTTGTTTATATCCTCTGTGATTCCCTTCCTCGCTGCCTCATAATCTCTCTGTAAAATCTCTTACCTCTTTGGTTAAGTATATTCCTAGGTATTTATTTTCTTTGTTGCTCTTTTGAATGGTATTTAGTTTTTAATTTTATTCTCAGCTTGACTGCTGTTATATAAGAATGCTACTGATTTGTATACACTGATTTTATAACTTGAAACTCTGCTGTATTTATTTATCAATTCCAGGAGTCTCTTGGCAGAATCTTTAGGATTTTTCTAGATATAACATCATATCAATCAGAGAAGAGTCATAATTTGACCTCTACTGTGCCCATTTGGATAACTTGATTTCCTTCTCTTGTCTGATTGCTCTGGCTAAGACTTCCACTACCACATTGAAAAGAAGTGCTGACACTGGGCAACTTCACTTTGTTCCAGATCTAAGTGGGAATGATTTTAAATTTTTACCATTCAGTAATATGTTGGTTGTGGGTGTGTCATATAAGGATTTTATAATTTTGAGGTATGTTCCATTTTATTAAAAGTTCTTTTTAAAAAGAACTATTTTATTAAAAGTTCTTCTCATATAGGGGTGCTGAATTTTGATAAAAGTTTTGTCTGCAGCTAGTGAGAGGATCATATGGTCTTTTTTTTTTTTTTTACTTCTATGTGTTGTGTTATTTTTATAGATTTGTGTATGTTGAGCCATCCTTGTATCTCTGGGATAAAGCCCCTTGGTTGTGGTGAATTATGTTTTTGATGTGCAATTGAATTTGGTTTGCTAGAATTTTAATATTTTTACATCTACATTTATAAAGGATATTATCCTATAGTTTTCTTTTGTTTGTTGAGTCCTTTCCTAACCTTGGTGTCAAGATGATATTGGCTTTGTAAAATGCGTTGGGGAGGATTTCTTCCTTCTTGATACCATGGAATAATTAATTTCTGCAGGATAGATACCAGCTCTCTTTTGTAGGTCCGGTAAAATTTGGGTATGAAATCATCTTGTCTGGGATATTTTTTGTTGGAAGATTATTTATTGCTGCTTTAATTTTGGTACTTGGTCAGGAAATTTATCTCTTCCTAATTCAGCCTAGGGATATTGCGTGTTTCTAAGAATTTGTCCATTTCCTCCACATTTTCAAGATTATGTCCACAGAAATTTTTATACTATTCAAAGATGGTATTTTGTATTTCTCTCTTTTAATTCCTGGTTGAGCTTATTAGAGTACTTTCTCTTCTGCTTCTCATTAATTTAGTGAGTGGTCTGTTACTTTTGTTTATTTTTTCAGAACAACTTTTTGTTTCATTAATATTGTATATAATTCTTTTGTTATCCATTTCATTTAGTTCTGCTCTGCTGTTGGCTTTTTTTGTTTGTTTCTGCTGGGGTTGGGCTTGGTTTGCTCTTCCTTTTCCAATTCCTTGAGACAGTTCATTGGATTGTTGATTGTAATCTATCTTTTGGATTTAGGTATTTATGGAATTTTTTATCTTGATGATACTCGAGGGAGACAGAGTCAAATCAACAGTAGAAATGTTTAATTATTTCCTTTTTTTTTTTTTGCAGCTTTTGGCCGAGGCTGACTTTGAGCCCTCCACCTCCGGCACATGGGGCTGGTGCCCAGCTCCTTTGAGCCACAGGCACTGCCCAGAAATGTTTAATTATTAAGTAGAAAAAACTTACCAATAACATGATACTGGAAGAATTTACTTGAAAGGTGCATCTGAAGTGCTCTACCATTCTCTGCCAAAAAGTGGGAAAGAATAACAATGTCTATAATTTTATATGGGCTTTTCTTTAGAGCAGGACATACAAAGTTTCCCAAGGAACATGATAGAAAAGTTCTAGGTTGCAGTTTCTTGTTTTCCTAAGGGAAGCACTCCAGAACTAAGAGGAAGGTCTACAATTCTCAAGGCAATGAGACCACAGAAGGACACCACCTTGGGTGTGGTGGGGGTGAAGAAGGCCTGTGGAGAAAGAGCAGATAGGAGAGACAACAGAAAGAGAAGAAATATAGTGAGAGAGTATTTTAAGAAGTTTTTCACCATGGAGAATTTTAGTAAATACTGCAGCTCTTGACAGTATTTCCAGATTTGAATCTGTGGTGGGACTTACGGAAAATGTTGTTTATTAAATGTATTGATTTGTTTGATGGGAGTTTTTGGAAATGCAACAACATGCTGAGACTGACCTTTGGGAGAGTTTTGTTTCATATGGAAGAAGACAAAATCAAGACCACATGACAATCCAAAGCCCTCGGCATTGAGTTGATACTTAATGAGGTATAAATACCACTAAGCCAAATACTCACCTTACTTATCCAAGGCATGCAACAAGAGCTCACACAAAAGGTGATAGCGGAAATGCAAACAGGAAAGGCAGTTGGCACTGATAATGGCCAAAGCAGATGTCAGGGACTAAGTCACTGGAAAACCTTGGTTCAAGTTAAGAAATCAACCCACGTTGGCATAAGGTCAGAACTTCCATACTGCAGACTACAGTACTAATCAGGGAACACTCTCTGAAGAATATAGACTGCACAGCAGTAACTAAATATTTTAGGGTGGATTCTAAAAAAGCAAAATTAAATCATCTGGACCCTGGAGTGCCAAAAACAGAAGACAAAATTTACTCAAACCTAAGCCAATGAGTTATTTTTATAGACATTACTAAGTTCCTCCAACTTATACATGGATTGAACGTAAAGTGAAAAGTAGAGGTAAGCCTAAAACAGAATGTAAGGCACGTAGAATAGTAGAAGATTCAGACAAATATGAATTTGAGAAGCCAGACAAACTGTACGCTTCTCATTTATCATGAATTTAAAAAATAAATAACTTCACTCAAAGGTCAAACTCCATTTCAAAAATAAACTTTAAGTATGACAACAAATAAGTTGCCAATTATTTCAAGATTCTGAAGTGCTTCTGCAAATTTAATGTTAACCAGACAGCATTTACATCTCTAAAAAAATCTTTGCTTTGAGTCTCACCCCCAATAATACTGATATCTGAAATATAGGGACAAAGGAATTACGCTGATCCTCATATAACACTGCAGACAAGGCTACAGACATCACAAGAACTTTTCTACTGAAAAACAGAAAAAAAAAGAGTAGCTTAGGTACAGAAGTCTAAAACAGAACACTTCACTGATATTCTTACTCATGTTTTATCTAAAGAGTACACCAATAAAAACATGAAAAAAAATATTCCTGTCTTCCTGACATAAATTCAAAAGGTACTTATGTCTTATATTCTGCATGTTCCAACTTGAGCCCTGGTTTCTTAGGAAGTCTGGCTAGAACTGAGAAAATGCATTTAAACCTCCTAGTACGGCCTTTCAATTCTATGCTCTAAAATAGAATAAAGAAACTCATAGGCCTTGCATTTTCCCATCTTTCAATGATAGTATGGGTCTTTATATGTGACAAATGCAGTCCTACACTCTGAAACAGGATATTGGTTGTATAAAAAGATGCAGGATTAGGAATTAAATCCTCTCTATTTATAGAGACTTTAACCTGATAATGAAAAACTGACATGTGATTAAGGGGGCATGAAAGAAAAACTAAGATGCAAATGAAGACTTCAGAATAACACTTCAGAAAGTGATTAACAATTGCACTGATCAAAAAGTTTCTATATTCCTACGATGTAATTCACTCAATGATGCCATCTATAAATTCCATATTCCCCAATTGGGGGGTAGGGTTGTATCTCATGTGAGTAGAAACTAAGTCTTATTCATCACTGTGTACCCCGTCCTGACACCAAGTAAGTGCTCAGTAAGTTTCTACTAACAAAATGAATTAATGCAAGAATGAATAGGTCAGAAACTGAGCAGAAATGAATTAATCTGTGAATAGTAGTAATCTGAATAGCAAATGTACCCTGCAATTCACGTCAAGGACACTGATTTAGTAGACCTCAAAACCCTCTATAACAGAAAAATACATCTCTCTGTCCAGAAGCCCTAGAAGCACATGTAATATGTGCTTCAGTCTTGCTTCAGATTCCAGAATAGCAATGTCACAAGCAGGAAAATGGGTAAAACTAGAATCAATCCAAGGTAACAATCATAGTAGCTACCACTTACTAAACGTTTATACCATGTGTAAGATACTGTCCTAACCATTTTATGGGCTTTATTCATTTACTTTTTATGAAATACTTTGAGGTATGTATTATTATTCTCACATTACTGATGAGGAGACTGAAACTCATAAAGTTGAAGCTACTCATCCAACATCATATGGCTAATAAAAAATAAAACTGGAATTTGAATAAAGTCTGTCTAATCACAAAGACTTCTTTCTATTACAACACCATCTGGAATGATACAGAATACCTCCTACTTTCCAGCAGCTCCAAGAAACTAATTTAATTTAATCCCTTCAGCTTGATCCCAACCCTCAAAACCAATGTGCTATATAGCAAGTTCACAGTGACCACCCCAGAACAGGATCCCCTGTGACACATTCAGATTTTTGTCATCAACCATGTCTCATGTGTGAGATGATTTTTATAGCTAATTGACATCTTCTGCAATCTGGGGAGAAACTCAAGAGGAGAAAAGGGGGAAAAAGTGGAGGTGGGGGGAAAGTAAGGGGGAAAACTGAGCAAACAAGAAGGAAAGGGTACAAAGGCAATGGGAGAACCACAGGCTGAGACAGACACCAGATTATTATTTGAAAGCTGTTACTCTGCTAAATGAAACCTGGGACTCTAGGGCCTTCGAAAAGTATATGTGAAGAAATGAGAAACTTTGCCAACAGACCCAGTAAAAATAAGCAGCTACAACAGTGTAGCCCATTATTTTGAACCTTCTTTAGCTTACTTACTAAATTTAAACATGACAGCCAGTTTTGTAAATTCTTTCCACTCCTTTCTATTTGTTTTTTTTTTTTTTTTTTGAATGCAGGTTAAAACTGGAACTTTCTCTGTTCCTTTTCTTCTTCTTTCAACTAAGCCCTAATAGCAGATTTCCTCAGACCCTGCATCACCCACTATGCTTATACACGCCCAACTAAGTTTTTAAGGGTCTTTGGCTTTTTTTCCTCTGGTGATCTCTTTGTGACTTTATTTTGTCTTGTCATTGCTTCTTTTACCTAAAGGAAACTAGATTTAACTACTTCCTCTAGTGGTACTTATGTTTTCTACAGTAAAATTAGACAGAAAGTCTAAGAACTTCAAAAGCAAGCCTTCAGCGTCACATTAGTTTGGTGGAGTTTTAATTTTGACTTTTAATCACTTTAATCAACTGCTTTCCCTCCCAGCATGGACCAAGTGGTTAGTTCTGCCAACTCTGTCCTGGCCGGCACTAGATTTCCTCACCACCTCCCTTCAATCATAGCCACTCTGTCACTTCATGCAGCATTAACATTATGTTTACCACTTACTAAGCTCTAGGCAACAGGTAAGGTGCCATTCCACAATCATAGACGAACTCTTTTTCCCCTTTCATGTATTCAGACTAAAGAGAGACTCTGAAAGAGTTGAGAAATTAGGCCAGTGGTTTCCACCAGCTTAATACTCATACTGTCCATTGTGAGCTGGGATCTTAAGTTTATTGAGAAGTTCATTTTTTCATTCATATGTGTAAATATTTACTCAGCTTCTATCATGTATCCAAGCATAATTCTAAGCACTATAAATGTGATAAATAAACAAATCAGGCAAAATCCATGCCATCATAAAGCTTACCCTTTATGAGGAAGACAAAATAAAAGTATATAATATATGCGGAGTAATGGTAAGTGCTGTGAAGAAAAATAAAGTTAGAAGTCATATATATTTGCTCCCTCACACATTCCCTTTAGTAGCTCTTTCAACCCATTTCCACTTCCCTTGTCCCTGACATCCTGCAGGTAGTCTCCCACATTTCTCTCGATCTCCTTTCCTTCAGTTTTACAGATCGAGTTAGAGGCAAGTTGTCATTTACACTCGTGATTTCTCCAAAGCTCAAAATATCTCTGTTATTAGGAGAACACTATCAGCAGCATATAACTTTTACTTATAAAAGTAAACCCAAGACAATGTTTGTTCATATTATAAAAGAAATTTATTGACTCATATCACTGAAAATTCTAGAGATAATCAGGATTTGGGCACATGAAAAAAGTTCCAGTTCTTTTGACTATCTCTACCGTGCCTTTTTCTCTGTTTAAACCTCATCTTCAAGCTGGCTTTCTTTAATTCAAAGACAACTGCCAGCAGCACACTTCTGTACTCACTTCCTGGGAGTAAGCGTCCATCACTTTTACAGCATCATGGAAAATCCCAATCATCACTTTGGATGAACTACTGCTCAAACAACCACCAGGAAATGCCAGGGGTGGGCTAGATGGAGTCGGAACCCATCACTAGAGCAAGGGGTGGGAACCAACTCAAATCTGGGGTCAATTCCACTTACCCCTATGGCTGGGCCACAGTGACATGCATAATGAGACCACCACCAACAACGTTCTGTTCATTTATTTTTTCCTCTATATTATAATCCTGGAGAGGGAGTACCTTTCTCCTTGCTAAGGCAATTCTTATCCCTCACCTTTGTTTTTACATGTATTCTGGGAACTTATTTTCCTCTATTTTGGATGTTCTTGCCCTCTCACTGTGTTTTTCCGTCTGTCTATAAGACAGAAACCTTGCCACAAAATTGATCTTTTGTGTGAAATCTTTTTTTTCAATCTTTAAATTAAATCATAGCTATGTACATTAATGCAATCATGGGGTACAACGTGCTGGTTTTATATACCACTTGAAATATTTTGCCACAAAACTGTGACAAATCTTGTTCGGTGAAAACTTGCCACAAAACTGGTCTTTCTCAAACTGCTCCCTCTCCACTGCTCCATACCAAACATTTTGAAAAAGAAATCTAGACTCTGCCTTCACTTTATGATGACAGTATAGGTATGGATTTTGTGGAGCTCCATGGAGTGGCATGATCAAAAAAAAAAAAAATACAAATCTGTGAATACAGAATGTTGAAAATAATATTTAATTGATCTCACAACCTTTTACTGGGGATGCCTGTTGTAAGACCATATATTAAGTTTTATATTATCTTCATTGATGACAATATATTGTGTCAAGTCAGCAATAACTTTAAATCTTATTTTAATATGTTCAAGGAGCACATTTATTACTTGCATTCAAAATTCATTTCTGTATCTTAATTATTGTATTTGGGACTTTTTGTTACAATTCACTTTTTAATCTAAAAATAATTTCTTTTGGTTTTAATGCTTTTATCATCTTTTTTCATATTCCATATATTCTACTATTTTTTACCTTCATTTTGTGTCTTTAATTTTTTTTTTTTTTTTGAGACAGAGCCTCAAGCTATCACCCTAGGTAGAGTGTTGTGGCATCACAGCTCACAGCAACCTCCAACTCCTGGACTGAAGTGATTCTCCTGCCTCCACCTCCTAAGTAACTGGGACTACAGGTGCCCACCACAATGGCGCCCATCACAATGCCCGGCTATTTTTGGTTGCAGCCTTCATTGTTGTTCGGCGGGCCTGGCTGGATTCGAACCCACCAGCTCCGGTGTATATGGCTGGCACCTTAGCCACTTGAGCCACAGGTGCCGAGCCTATCTCATTAATTTAACAAATAAATTTAAACATAACAAAAGAAGGTCCATTTCACAAATGTCCTAACCAGAGGTCTATAAATTTTCACTTGTTTTACTGAAATATGCTCTTTCCAAAATGGAGTTAAAATTAGATCTTTACCAACATTTTTTTTTTTGAGACAGATTCTCACTTTCTCACCCCCAATAGAGTATGGTGGTGTCACATAGCTCGCAGGACGCAGGAACTTCATACTCTTGGGCTCCAGTGATTCTCTTGCTTCAGCCTTCCAAGTAGCTGGGACTACAGGTGCCCACCACAATGCCTGGCTATTTTTAGAGACCGGGTTTCACTCTTGCTCCACCATGGCTGGTCTTAAACTCCTCAACTCAGGCAATCCATCACAGTCTCCCAGAGTGCAAGGATTACGGGCATTAAGACACTGCACCCAGCCCACTTTACCAACTTTTTAAATAACTTTCTATATCTAGTTTGTCTTTTGTTTCTGTTCTGAGTCTTTGAAATATTTTTGAACATTTTAAGTCACATTATGCCCAGATTAAAAAGCTTGAGCAACCTTAGGAACAGTCATCCTAGAAATATAAATCCGTTTATGAGTTGCAACTAGGCAGCTGTGGGCAAACCAGAAAGCATAAAACTGTTGCAAGATACCTGACTAGCCAAAAAAATTCAAGACTTGTGAGGCAACTTTTTCTCCACCAGAATTAAGGAAATGAACTATAACAACACAAATACTGGGATACTATTGGTATTTTTAAAATATGCTTCATTAATCAACAAAAAAGGATCCAATAATCCCATATATCATTAGGCAAGAGACATGAATAGAACCTTCTCTAAAAGGACAGACAAATAGCTAGCCAACATATATATATATATAAAATGCTCATCATCCCTAATCATCAGAGAAATGCAAATCACAATCACCCTGAGGAGGGGGAAAAAACATCCTGAGATATCACCTAAGCCCAATAAGAAGAGCCCACATCACAAAGTCTCAAAGCTGCAAATGTTGGTGTGGATGTGGAGAAAAGGGAACACTTTCACACTGCTGGTTGGACTGCAAACTAATATAACGTTTTTTGGAAGGAAGTATGAAGAATCCTCAAAGAATTCAAATTAGACTTCCCATTTGATCCTGCAATCCCATTACTAAGCATCTACCTAGAAGAAAAGAAATCATTTTATCATAAGGACAGTTTGTACTAGACTATTTGTCACAGCTCAATTTACAATTGCCAAAATGTGGGAAAAACCTAAATGCCCACCAACCCAGGAATGGATTAACAAGTTGTAGTCTATGTATACCATGGAATACTATTCAGACATTAAAAAAGATGGAGACTTTATATCTTCTGTATTAACCTGAATGGAGTTGGAACACATTCTTCTTAGTAAAGTATCACAAGAATGGAGAAGCAAGAATCTAATGGACTCAGTTCTAATATGAATGAAGTAGATAATCTATTACAAGGCTATAGTAGAGTAGGGGAACAAGGGAGTGAGAAGAAGGGAGGAGGAAGGGAGATGGGTGTCACAGTTTATGGACACCTCTTGGGGGTGTGCCATAATTATAATAGGGACTTTACCTATAAATGCAGATGAATGGCTAGCAAACACTTGAAAAAATGCTCATCATCTGTAATTATTAGAGAAACGCAAATTAAAACCACCCTGCAATATCATCTAACTCCAGCGAGAATGGCCTATATCACAAAATCTCAAGATTGCAGATGCTGGCGCAGATGTGGAGAGAAAGGAACACTTTTACACTGCTGGTGGGACTGCAAAGTAATTTAACTGTTTTGGAAGGAAGTATGGAGAAAGCTCAAAGAACTCAACCTAGACCTCCCATTTGATCTTGCAATCCCATTACTGGGCATCTATCCAGAAGAAAAAAAATAAACTTTTATTATAATGACACTTGTACTAAGCTGTGTATTGCAGCCCAATTTATAATTGCTAAAAAGTGGTAACAGCCTAAATGTCCTTCAACCCAGGAATGGATTGGTAAGCTATGGTATATGTATACTGTGGAATATTACTCAGCCATCAAAAAATGGAGATTTTTCAGCATTTGTACCAACTTGGATGGAAGTAGAACACATTATTCTTGGTGAAACAACACAAATTTCCCTTTATAACAATATATTTTCTCCAATTTCAATATCAGGTGTACCCAGATCAAGTAAAATGATTGTGAAATATTTCTTCTTTTTCTATTGTCTAAACAATTTGGCATGATCTGTTTTTTGAAACTATCTTTTACTTTTATTTATATAATATTAGTTGTCTATTTTTTGAGACTTTGGTAAAAAAAATAAGAAGTTAACTGATGTCTTCATACCGAGCCGCAGAGTCAAAGCATTCTATAATAGACATACTCTTTTTTAACAATGTGAACGTTACTTTCCTTACATTATTATTATTAATATTGCTGAATATTTTAATGCAGGTTAAAAAAAAAGAAGAAACTGCAACAATGGTGT
>CAUYRH010047536.1:0-25114 GCA_963574655.1 Perodicticus potto
TGTGTACAAATACTTGTCAATTTTACAAGTCTGGATTTCTTTCTCTTTCTCTCTCTGTAACTTTCTCCCTTCCTCCCTTTCTTTCTTTTTGAGTCAGGGTCATGTTCTGTCATCCCAGCTAGGATGTAGTGGCACAATCGTAGCTCCCTGCAACTTCAAACATCTGGACTCAGGTGATCATTCTGCCTCAGCCTCCGGAGTGGCTGGCACTACAGAAGTGTGCCACCATACCTGGCTAATGTTTTTTATTTTTTGTAGAGTTGGGGTCTTGGTATGTTGTACAGGCCAGTCTTGAACTCTTGGCCTCAAAAGATATTCCCAGCTTGGCTTCTCAAAATGTTGGGATTATAGGCGTGAGCCACTATACCTGGCCAAAGTCTGGATTTCTGAAAATCAGCTAAATAATGGGTTCTTAAGGCTGAGTGTGGTGGCTCATGCTTATAATCCTAGCACTCTGGAAGGCCACGGAAGGTGGATTGCTTGAACTCACGGGTTCAAGACTAGCCTGAGCAAAAAAGCAAGACCCTGTCTCTATTAAAAATAGAAAAAATGAGGTGAGAGGATCTCTTGAGCCCAAGAGTTGGAGGTTGCTGTGAACTATGACACCATGCACTCCCAGGACAATAGCTTGGGACTCTGTCTCAAAAAAAAATTTTTTTTTGCTTCTCAAAATTTTACTCTCTTTTGTCCTTGGAAGAGCATGATTTTACAGAAAGCCTCTGTTTTTCTGGATTGTTATGGGGGTTGTCGATCATTTGAATTAAGTGACCGGGATCATTTCATGAAGATTTTATTAATACCAGCATTCACCTGCAGATACTTACATGTGAGGAAGACAGAACATTTTTTAGCATCAGTGTATTGACACATTCTTTGATTCATACTAAGTTATTGGACATGTGTTCAATGAGCTCTTTCACTGTGCTGCAGCCCAAGGCTCGGGCAGATCCTAGAGATGGAGGCCTGCACCAGCCTAAGGCCTGGCTCTTGAGCTGCGCACAGTCTGGCACAGGCTGACAGGTACACAGGCACTTGGGTAGGGTACAGTGTGTGTCTGGGTCATGAGGTCAATAATAGTGTGGCCAGAGGGCAACGGGTTCAGAATTCCAGAAGGGACACTGCTAATTCTCCTAGGTATTGCCAGATTCCTAGAATGGCATACCTTTTCCACCAGCAATAAATGAGAACACAGGAGTATTTTTAATATTATGGAAGGAAAATAGATGCTGCTTTGCCAAGAGTATAAACATTCTCTGGCAGACAATGTTAAGGTAATCATAGATAGTTTTCTAGGCAGAGCCATTAGATGGAAAGGTTGGTGCTACATATTCTAAGGGAGATTGACAGATGACTTGAGGATCCAATAAAGTGCTAGAGAATGCTTGTTATCTTGGTCGTAGCCCTTAGACACATGGAGAGTGTCTTTCTTCTCCTTGGTGGCACAGGAGGGTCATCCACCTCTCAGTCTATCAGTCCGTTGTGCCATGAGCATGGATTGAGCATAGTGTCTGCAAACAGTTTATATGTTTTTAAACAGATTATATAGTTTTTTCCAGAAATTGAAAGAGAAAATATTTTCTTGTTTTGAAGGGTATCCCTTGTCCATTTATCTTATTTCCTCTGATTTTACTCACGTATTCTTTCACTGGTTCTATTACCCGGATAGGTACAGAACACAGCCTGAGCTTGGGAGTCAGGAGTGGGAACGGAGATGGAGGGAGTAGATTTGGGGAGGAAAGCACCACCCAGTGAGGAGGTTGAATGATTCTAAATCTACTTCATGGGTTCTCATCTCCCCGATCTTTGATTGGCATTTAGCCTTCCTTTGGGAGCTTTTCTTAGCTTTCATGAAATATAACCACATGGCTCACTCTGACCCGACTTTTTAAAAAATTTATTTTTAATTGACAAGTTAAAACTTATTTACGTGTATAGTGTAGAACATGATGTTTTTCCCACCTGTTTCTCTGTCTCTGCATGTACCATGGGCTCCTCTTCCCCTCCCCAGTTCAGAGCTGGGGAGGCCTTAAAATATTAAATATTAGTAATGTTGCTAAGTGCTTTTCTTTTCTTTTTTTTTTTTTTGAGACAGAGTCTCACTACATCGCTGTAGAGTAGATGTGCCGTGTCACAGCTCACAGCAACCTGAAACTCTTGGGCTCAAGTGATTCTCATGCCTCAGCCTCTGGAGTAGCTGGGACTAGAGGTGCCCGCCACAACACAAGGGTATTTTTTGTTGCAGTCACTGTTGTATAGTTGGCCCAGGCTGGGTTCGAACCCGCCAGCCTCAGTGTATGTGGTCAGTGCCCTCCCCTCTGAAAGTTTGTACTTTCTCCTTGGATGCCAGTTAAATATTAGAAAGCAAGGAATGTGTACTTGTATGGCTTTGAACCAAGAGAGGGTTATGAGCCTATTGGTCAAGGTCAAAATCCAAGAACCAACATTTGAGCTTTGTGCTTTTCTCTCATTTCATTCCTTTGCAATAATGATAACTTAGTATAAGCAGAGTGAATGACAGGTACTAATGAAGAGTCCAACATTAAGGTGTAAATAGCCTGTTGTTGGCTTGGCACGGTGGCTCACACTTATAATCCCAGCACAATGAGAAGCCAAGGGAAGGAACATCACTTGAGGGCAGAAGTTTGAGACCAACCTGGGAAACATAGTGAGACTCCATTTCTACAAAAAAAACTTTTTTAAATAGCCTGTTGTCTCAGAAGCCGAGTAATAATAGAACCATGAGAAATAAATATGAATCAATGTTTAGTAGTGATTCTGGTGCTCTCAGCGTGAACTGCTATAGAATACTTTTCCAGGAATAGAACCTTCTCAGTAAGATAAAATTAAGGCCAATTAAGACAAAATGCTATGAATTTGAAACTAACAGACAAAAACATCAGTTTGGGGTAGATCTGGTATTCAGGATAGAGATCATTTCCAGAAAAACCTGAATTTCAGGAATTCTTAGACTAGATAACCAAGGATGAAGCAAGTAAAGGAGAGAAAAAGTTAAAGCTTAAATTCCATCTTTCTTGAGCTCTTAGATTATGATAATATAATGATATTATTGACTTTCATTTCTGTATCCCTGCTTATTTGAAATTTAATGCCAGACTTCTTTGTTCCTTTTAGATTCAAACTTCTCTTTGCCGCCTCCCCTGTACACGTCTATTAGAAGATTGTAAAGAATGTAGCCACATCTCTTTGGCCTCTTACTCTGCTGCCCTTTCCCCCTTTCTTTCATCTCACCTGTCCAGTTGATTAAATCTCGCTCGTCCTCCTGAAGCAGTGAGCATCGCTATACTCTGGATGTAAGTACCAACCAAAAGTTCCAGAAGTTGGTATTTATAAACTGGTTGGAGACCTTATGCATGCTTCAAGAAGCATTTGCCCCACTGGAATTTCTAGAAGCCTGAGCAAAGGGAAACCTAGTACCCTCTTCAGAGCTATAGAATCTTAGGGGCTTATCTCCAGTTTATGATGTATGATACAGGAACAGTCAGTGCCCCCATTGCCCACAAACAGGGTATCCTCACTGTGTGTCCCCCCGGGGGTTAGAAATTAAGGTTTCTTCACTACTGGTATGGTAGGGTAGTCTGGAATTCCCTTTCAGGCTGTGGGTACTGGTCTTGGGTTCTAGCAACAAGGGATTCCTTATAAGGAACTGGGCAGAAGGACGGGGGTACACTTTCATATCATTTAATTTTGATCCCTGCCCTCTCCAGCTCCTTCTTCAGAAGATACATCTAAAGACACAAAGACTGCATTTGATGTAATCACCAGGTCTACACTTAATGTTGACTATTTTAGATGGTAAGCTCCTGGAGAGCAGTATTGCTGTAGTAGGAATGTTTTAACAGTGTCATGTGCAGAACAAAATAAATATTTTGATTTTGTGAAAAAAAAAAAAAAAACGGGCACCGCCTCATGCTTTTCTTCAATTAAAAATGTAAGGACTTAAATAGTATTATATCTGGAAGAAACAAAAACAGGAGCTATTACAAATTTATGAAGAAGAACTTGGTTCATATAATGCAATAAAAGCATAATGATTGCTTTGGTCCATTTTGTGCTTCTGTACAGGATTCTTGAGACTGGGTAACATATAAAGAATAGACATTTATTCCCTCACTGTTTTGGATGGTGGGAAGTTCAAGATCAAGGGGTGGGCATCTGTTGTCTGGCAAGGACCTTCTTGTTTTGTCCTCACATGATGGAAGGTAGAAGGGCAAAAAAGAAAGAACTCCCCTGGTCAAGCCCTTTCAAAACGGCATTAATCCGTTCACGAGTGTGGCTCTCTTATGATCTAAATACCTCCCACAGGGTTCTATCTCTCAACACTGTTAGGGTGGGGATTAAGTTTCTAATACATGAATTGTGGGGACACTTTCAGACCCTAGAGGTCGTCAAGATACACAGTTTTAAACCAAACCACTCTTTTCAAGAGTGCTTGCAAATCTTTAGGATCTGTGGCACTTAAAATGGGTTAGCTTTTTTATCAGAGACAATTCATCTCAATAATGATAAAGAAAAGCAAAATAATTGTCTGTGAGGAATTATTCATGGTTTATTCACAAAGACCAAGACTCCTTTCTGATACCTGTTTTCCTGGTAAAGCTATGTTTACGAAAGGTACCACCTAGACCATTTGGCTCATCTAGCTCGTGAACTCATGTTTTGAGTGGCTAGATTTGTGTCTCTAGTGATGACAGCCCTTTTAATTTAGAAATAATCGCAATAATGATAAAGATAAAGAGACCAATTGTCTATTAGAAATCATTCCAAGCTTGTTCAATAAAGACTGGATATCCCACTATTACCTCTAACTAATATGTTCCCTCAAACTGGTGCTAAGTGACTCAGTTCTTCTGTCCACTACACTATTATTTTCAAGTCTTACTTTTTATCTGAACTCATCACTCTGCTTCTAATTTCTAATTTCTGATCATAGGATCATACAATATCAAAATCAGAAGAGGATTTTTAATGTAGTGTAGTATCTCACATCTGTTCCCTCACTGTAGGGTGGCTCTAACCCATCTCTGCTCTATCCACCTTATCCTGTCTGAGGTGATTGACTGGAGATCATTACTCTACTGGGAGTCTTATGGCATATGGTTTTTGGGTTTTGGGTTACTTCTGAACAGATACTTAATAACACTTCACACTAGAGAGGTTTTTTTTTAAGAGACAGAGTCTTACTTGTTCTCCCTCAGTAGAATGCCGTGATGTCACAGCTCACAGCAACCTCCAGCTCTTGGGCTTAGGCGATTCTCTTGCTTCAGCCTCCTGAGTAGCTGGAACTACAGGCGCCTGCCACAACACCCGGCTACTTTTTTATGTTGCAGTTTGGCTGGGGCCGGGTTCGAACCCACCACCATGGGGTCGGTGCCCTTCTCACTGAGCCACAGGCGTCACCCACTAGGCAGGTGTTTAACTAGCTTTGTGGCATTTTAACTTGCCTTATTGTAATCCCCCTGGTACCAAACCTAGCCAGAGACATCACAAGAAGAGAAAACCACAGGCCAATATCCCTTATGAATATATGTGCAAAAATTAATGCAATGGTACATTTCTAAACTATTAAGAATAGAGTATAAATGTCTTACCACAGCAAATAAGTAAGTGAGGTGAAGGTTATGTTAATCAGTAAAATGTAAGGATTCCACATTGTATATTAAATCAGTACATTGTACCCCATAAATGCATTAATGTACAATAGTTATGATTTAATAAAGAAAAAAATTAAAAAAATATATATGCAAAAATCCTGAACAAAATACTACCATACTACTAAACTGAATCTAGCAACAGAAAAAGGATTATATACCACGGACAAGTGGGATTTATCCCGAAATGCAAGGTTGGTTCAATATACAGAAAAATCAATGCAATACACCATGTTAATAGAATAAGGACACAAAATAAATGAAGCCCTGATATGTGGATGAATCTGGAAGACATTGTGCTCAGGACAAGAAGCCAGACACCTGAAGAAGGCCACCAGTGGCCGGGTGTGGCGGCTCACACCTGTAATCCTATCACTTTGGGAGGCTGAGGAGGGCAGATTGCTTGAGCTCAGAAGTTTGAGACCAGTGTGAGCAAGAGTGCGACCCAGTCTGTCATGAAAATAGGAAAAAAAAAACAACTCGCTGGGCATAGGGGTGGTCACCTGTAATCCCAGCTACTTGGGAGGCCAAGGTAAGAAGATTGCTCAAGCTGAAGAGTTTGAGGTTGCTGTGAGCTATGACACCACAGCACTCTACCCAGGCCAAGAGAGTAAGACTCTGTCTGAAAAAAAGAAAAAAAAAAAAAGAAGAAGAAAGAAAAAGAAAAAAAGAAAGCCACATATTGTATGATTCTATTCATAGGAGATGGTTAGAATAGGGTACCCGATAAAGACAGAAAGTACATTCATGTTTGCCAAGGTCTGGGGAAGGAGGAAGGAGGAAGGAGGGAAAGGGCAGTGACTGCTAATGGGGATGGGATTTCTTTTGGGGGTGATGAAAATATTCTGGAAATAGTGCCGTTTTTGCATAATCTTGTGACTATATTAAAAACTGCTGAATTGTATAATTTAAAACGACAAATTTTATGATCTGTGAATTATATCTCAATAAAAAAGAAGTATATAAGAAAAGAATCCTACGGTGCCTGGCAGAATGTTCAGGACAGGTATTAATAGATACTTAAATAAATACGAGTTAATTTATTTAAGGGCAATACTGGGCAATACTGCTGAAAATCTTTTTCTAGAGCAAAAAGACAGCCATTATTTGTTGAATAATATTAAAGAAGGAGAAACAAGGAGCTTACCTCATATAATCTCAAAGAAATTCTATCACAGGAGTTGCTTCTGGTGAAGACTAAATTCTTAACTTCTGACTCTCCCTCCTAAGAATCGTATTTTTACTTTCAGCATCAGTATGACAGCCTGTTCCACGGTGGCTGCCCTGGGAATGATGCCACTCTGCCTTTATGTCTACTCCTCCTCCTGGGATCTTCAGCAGAATCTCACCATTCCGTATCAGAACATAGGTCTGTACCGGGCTTGCGCAATGGAGTACTGACAGTAATAGCGATTGTTAATTACACATCTTGTATGTAGGGATTTTTTTTGATACTATCAAATTTAATTCACTAAATAACCCTCTAGTATAGATTCTATTATTACTAGTCCAATTTCCTACATTTTCTGACTTAGAGTTAAAGTAACTTGACCAAGACCATGAAGCCAGTTAGTGCAGACCTAGAATTCTAACCCGGGAATCTGCCTGCAAAGTCCAAGTTCTTAACCCCTATAGGAGTTTATTTTTGAAAATAAAGAAAGCCAGAGAACTTACTTTATTTATTTTTATTGTTTTTTTTTGAGACAAAGTCTTACTTTATCACTCTCAGTAGGGTGCTATGGCATCGTATCTTACAGTAACCTCAAACTCTTGGGCTCAAGTGATCCTCTTGCTTTAGCCCCCCAAGTAGCTGGGACTACAGGTGCCTGTTACCACACCTAGCTAGTTTTTTGAGACAGGGTCTCGCTCTTACTCAGGCTGGTCTCGAACCTGTGAGGTCAGGCAATCCACCTGCCTCTGCCTCCAGAGTGCTGGGATTACAGGTGTGAGACATCACACCCAGACTCAGAACTTACTTTAAAAAAAAAAATCAGCCACACCCTTATATAGTTAAAGCAATTGGACTTTTTCTGGTCCAAAGTTACGTGGTTCTTGTGGCTCTAATTAGACTTAGTTCCCATGCCTTTGCCTTCCATACTGCCTGTGAGCCTTGACTTACTCTTAGATCGACAGTGAATTATTCTTCCTGATGATCAAAGGTCATCTGCATGTCATAGCCATGCCCAGATCTGTTTCATTGTCTCTTCTCCTGAGTGTTATGTCACATAAACTCTGCCCTATGTCTAAATATTTCCGTGGACTTACTAGGCTTGGAAGAGAAATGTGGTGAAGTGATCTGCCTATTCTGGTGTGGTCAGAGTCTTTGGAGAAGGGATGGAAACTATTAATTCTTAGAACAAAAATCTCTAAAAGGGTTAGTCTGGATGCTCAAGTCAGCAGCTTGAGGACTTACAGCCCAGGTTTCAAAACCATAATTGGAACCATCTCTTGATAACAGCTGGAGCCCATTGCATTTGTAAAATTTGAGTGAAACCTTAATTTAGAAACCACGATCTTGTTTTTGATAATACAATCATAAATAATTTATACTCAAAATGTTATGAGCAACTCATATAACTCTGCAGCCAATATTGTAGATCTTTGGCCAGATGTGGAAAGAGGCACTGGGAATGTCAGTATGGATCCTGCTAGCAAGGGGGAAGTCTCCTCCGCTCTCCTGATGCCGCTGGTCAATGCCTTTATCTGCTTGTGCTAATTCAAAACGTGTTTTATTCTACCCATCTTTGGGTTACCTGGCTATGAGAAACCGCTTTGGTAGTATAACAATTACTATTCCTATGTCTGTAATAGATATTCCTTTTGTTTCTTTCTTGAAATCAAGTCTAACTCTGTGCCCTGGGTAGAGTGTCATGGTATCATAGCTCACAGCAACCTTAAACTCCTGGGCTCAAGCCATTCTCTTGCTTCTTGTAGCTGGGACTACAGCCCACCACAATGCCCAGCTAATTTTTCTATTTTTAGTAGAGATGGGGTCTTGCTTTTGCTCAGGCTGGACCTAAATTTCTGAGCTCAGGTGATCCACCCATCTTGGCCTCCCAGAGTGAGTGCTAGGATTACAGGTGTGAGTAATAAATTTTTTTTTTTTTTTAGATGGAGTCTCAAGCTGTTGCCCTGGGTAGAGTGCTGTCCAACTCTTGGGCTCAAGCGATCCCTTTTGTCTCAGTTTTTCTATTTTTAGTAGAGACAGGGGTCTTGCTTTTGCCCAGGCTGGTCTTGAACCTATGAGCTCAAGCAATTCACCTGCCTCAGCCTCCCAGAATGCTATGATTACAGGCATGAGCCACTGTGCCTGGCCGTAAATATTCTTTACTTAGTGAAGCAAATGACCCATTGGCCTCAGCTAGGGAAATAATAGCTGTGGTTATAGAGGGGGGCACTCATACGTGGCAACCAAAGAATTCACGGACTTAAAATGGTCCTCTTGTTTTCTAATCCTTCTGTATCTGTTTGTCTTTAAAATTCCATGTGAATGCCAGGGGGATTCTGAGAGAGAAAAGATAGCCCTGGGATGGTGGCAACCATGGGTATCATCATATACCCTTCAAAGACTGTTTCCAAGATTAAAAGAAAAATTATGTACACAGCTATGATTTCATAAAAAAAATTCTACTTTTGAAGGTGGATGCAGCCATAAAATGCAGCTTCAGTTAAAGCCGTTATCTAATTGAAATAGAAATTGTTGAGAAGGCTTGGGCAGTTTGGAGAGAGGGGAGACTGGCTGATGGATTTTTCTTCTCTGTAGGAATCACCCTGGCGTCCCTGATCCTTCCTGTGGCCATCGGTATCTACGTGAATTACAGGTGGCCTAAACAGTCCAAAATCATTCTCAAGGTAAGCAACTCCACGTCACTGCCAGCACATCTTTAGGCTTGGGGACTTGGAAGGCAGAAGTAGGCAATGCTGGAGTCAGTGAGCTGCTCAGAGGCAGCGCCACACCCGGCAATTTTCCTTGCCTGTCTCGGGTTTGGATCCGGCTCTTGTGTTAGTTCCACTCCTTGCAGCCTCCTCTGTTTCACCACACACCACGGCCGGTGGCACCCTGGAAAACATGGAACTCGATTTAGTGACAGAACAGCTCCTACAGAAGAGCCCGGGCCTGTCCACTCACAAGGCTTCCCATAGGCACTGTCACTGGGATAGCTGTTCAAGCCAGCATGAAATGGAACTCCAGGGCTCAGGAATATGGCAGTTTTCTTAGAAAAGTAGCGGCAAGGGCCATCTTGCCGATGAATTCCTGAGGGCGTCTCTAAAGTGGTAGTTTGTACACGTGAGCAGTGCTGCAGACCATGTGAGTGCGACTCTAAGTGAAACGGTGTGCAGAGCCCTGAGCAGCCTTGCTGTGGAGCGGTGTTGCTGAACTTCCTGCCTCCTTTGGACTTTGCAGGGCTGCTGGACAAATAAACAAATGTTCCTATTCAATGGCTTTTAAAAATACCTCCAGAGGAGGCATGCTCAACAATGACGTCAGAATCCTAGGGCGTTTCCCAATGTTGGGTCATTTATGCATCTATGATGATGCACTTTTGGGAAGAGTGGAAGAGTATTTTAGATTTATGAAGACAAACATTTGGGGTATTTGGAGGTTTGCCAAGTAAGTCTCTGTTGTTTTTAGTTGGAGGTTTATGGTCTGACTCAGTTGCAACTCTTCCTGTTTGGCTCCATGGGACAGAACGCGGCCACTCTCTGTGCTGGCACTAAGGGGTTCTGTTTCCTCAGTTTCCAGAAGACGAACAGTGAGATGAGATGAGGAGGAGAGGGGTGATGAGCAGACACGCCAGCTGGGCTCTAGGAGGAAGGCATGGGCAGTGCATTCGGGTTGCCTGTGAGTGACTTTGATGTTGACACCTGATCCTCAGTCTCCTTTCTAGTTGTATTCGTGGAATACAGTCCCTTCATTTCCATATCTATTATTTCAGTAGAAGAAATTTTCTAATGTGGCAGTGTTTGCTTATGATTTTTATTTTTAATAAAACAAAAAGAGAGTACTAGGGATGTCCACTCTGGAAAGTATCTGGCCATGTATATCTCTGTTTTCCTTTTCTTTCTTTCTTTTTTTTTTTTGGAGATAGTCTTGCTGTGTTGTCAAGGCTAGAGTGCCATGGTGTCATAGCTCACAGCAACCTCAGACTCTTTGGCTCAAGCGATCCATCTGCTTCAGCCTCCCGAGTAGCTGGGACTGCTGAAACCCACCACGATGCCTGGCTAGTTTTTCTATTTTTAGTAGAGACGAGGTCTCAGTCTTGCTTAGGCTGGCCTCGAACTCCTGACCTCAAGCAGTCCACCTGCCTCAGCCTCCCAGAGTGCTAGGATTACAGGCGTGAGCCACTGTGGCCAGCCTTCTAGTTTTCTTGTTACTTAGCTGGATACTTTCAGGACAGTCTTCGTGTGGTCCATGATAACTCCTTACTTTTCAAACACTATATCTTTGATTACTTTTCTTAAAAGGCCATTTAACAACAACATACAAAAATAAAAAATCACAATTTTGTTGTTTCCAGACCCGCTGTTCGTCGATCAGTGTCAGTGGAAAAACCCACATAAATTTTCTGTGTGCCTCTTTTATTACCTGTAAAGAGCAGATATAAAATCCCTTTTCTTTGGCTATTCCACAGTATTTGTGGCACAAGTATTTTCTAATATGCATAAATACTCTACAGCACCTTAGCAAACACTAAGTTAATTTAATTTTTTAGTATATCTTTGTTCTCTGCTCTTGGTCCTATGTTAATTTTAGATCTGCCACATTTTCTGAACAAACTTTGGTTTTGCTCATTTTTATGAATTTTAAACTTTGAAATCCCTTTCTGGTGGAAAGAGGAAGAGGGCACGGTGTTGAGTGGCTTTCTCGTGTTTCAGTGCCTTTCTGCTGGGAGAGGCCGCGGCGTTGGCTGGTGCCTGTGTGTGAGCAGTGAGCTCTGGTACCTGAGGCTGTTTTGTTGGTCTGTTTGTTGGTTGCTGAGTTCCCCATGACCACCTTTCTTCACGCTCTGAATCATTTCAAATCAAGGATGACGCAGTAACTAGGGACACGGTTTGCTGTGTACATAGCGTGGATGGGAGCTTGCCAAGATACTGGTTTTCTCAAAATGTCCTAGGCCATGCTTCTTTCCTCTTTGATCTAAAACTATAACTATTAGCATTTTTGTTGTTGGTGTTGTTGACTTTGTTTCTGTTCCTGTTGAACAACAAAAGTAAGAGGCAGTGTCTATTTGGGAGAAGATAGAGGTCTCTGTTGGTATTTCTCCTGTCACATGAACTTTAGCTCAGATTATCTAATGAAGAAAGGGTGAAGTCCTTGCAGGGAGAGAAGGGCCGGGATCAGAGCAGCAGGACGCCATTGAAGGGGCGGTGGGAGAAGCAGCCGGTCAGGCAGCGTGGACTCAGGTGACAGGTTACCACCGAGGCCTTCGAGGTACGAGGGATGTTGGAAGCTTACTCTCAAATCTCAGTTATTTCACAATTCTGTCATATCTATGAAAAACTCTGTTGTCCAGTCCTTCTAGGCAAAACCTTTGCTTGAAGGGAAAAGATACGGATCATAAGGTAACATTTGTATTTATGACACCGATGTCTAGTGTAGCTAAGTCACTTGACCACTTTGGAACTCAAGGTTTCTCCTCTCTAAGATGAAATTGGCTTCAGTCGTCTCTAAGTCCCTTCCTTGTTCTAATATTTCTAGGCTCCAAGAATTTTAGAGCCTTGATGGCAAAACTCCCCATGACGTTTGCACGTGCTCATTTTATTGGTCTGCTATAGGTTGGGGCCATCGTTGGTGGGATCCTCTTCCTGGTGGTCACAGTCGCTGGTGCACTGCTGGCGAAAGGACTTTGGAACTCGGATGTCACCCTTCTCACCATCAGTTTCATCTTTCCCTTGATCGGCCACATTGCAGGCTTTCTGCTGGCACTTCTTACTCACCAATCTTGGCAAAGGTACAGTTAAATTATCCGTAAACTTTTTTGAGAAAGGTAAATTAAACACACCACCACTGGCAGCCTTTGCAACAGAGGAGACATGGAGAGTTTTGTGTTTGGAGACACGGAGAGTTTTGTCCTGCAGAACAGGATGACTAAGCGTAAGGAGGGTAGAGAGATTATGGTCATTTTTTATGCAAATAAAACAAAGGCCAAATTAAGTTTTGTCCTGCAGAACAGGATGACGAAGCGTAAGGAGGGTAGAGAGATTATGGTCATTCTTTATGCAAATAAAACAAAGGCCAAATTGATGGGAAGTTGTAATTTGTGAAGTTAGGAATTGGGTATTTGTATCACTTGTTGAGGTCTGGCACACTTCTCTTCTTATTCCAATGATTAAATAGGAGAAGTGAGATTGTTTCATTAAACATAGAGATCATTCTAGTGCATGAGCAAGTTTCCGCGGATTACATCGTTATCCATTGTTTGTGCTAAATATTTAAAAGCCTTTTGTAATGGGGAGAGGGAGGAAGGAGGAAGATGGAAGGTCACGTTGTACGGCACACCTCTTGGGGGCAGGACACAATTATAAGATGGACTTTACCTAACAAATGCAAACAGTGTAACCTAATTCTTTGTACCCTCAATGAACCTGAACCAATTAAAGAAAAAAAAAAAAACCCAAATTAGGAAGAACGACTTAAAAAAAAAAAAACACAACCTCCAGTAACAAGAGGCAGGAAGAGAAGGGAAACTATCTTGAGAATTAAGATATGAGTTTGAGGGTGGCGCCTGTGGCTCAGTGAGTGGGGCGCCGGCCCCATGTACTGAGGGTGGCGAGTTCAAACCCGACCCCAAACCTGGTCAAACTGCAACAAAAATATAGCTGGGCGCTGCGGCGGGCACCTGTGGTCATCCCAGCTGCTTGGGAGGCTGAGGCAAGAGAATTGCCTGGGCCCAGGAACTGGAGGTTGCTGTGAGCTGTGTGAGGCCACGGCACTTTACCGAGGGCGATAGAGTGAGACTCTGTCGCTACAGAAAAAAAAAAGAGATATGAGTTTGTCTTAAATATTATCATTACAAGTTGGAGGCATATAGTTTATAAATACTGTGAAATATCAAAAGTGATAATACTCCATGTTGGTATGCCTGTAATGAAGTGAGCATTAACATACAGTGACAGAGGAGACATAAATTGGTATGTGTGTAAACTTCCTGGAAGGCAATTCAGTGTTTTATCAAGAGCCTCATAAATATTTATCATTGTTAACTCAGTAATTTTAATTAAAAAAAATCTGTTCTGAGGCTAGCACTATCAGATATGCACACAAAAATCAATGTGTTAACACATTAATTGCAGTGTTATTTATAAATGCAAATATGGAAATAGTTTAAATATTTAACAGTAGGGAGATACTTAAATTTGATTCACAGTGTAGCCAAGTGATAGATAAGATGCATCAATTTTATTGATTTTGGAAAATACTCAAAAGATACATTTAAGTTAAAAGAGAATAGAAAAGGGTATGCATTTTCATTATCAAACTGTAGAAGAAAGCAAAAAGAATTCTATGCATGGAGAAATCCTGGAAGAAGTATGGTAAAAGTGTTTAATTATGAGTAGTGAGATTAATTTTACTTCTTTAATATATCCTTGGTATGTTTCTAAGTTTTTCAATAAGATGTACAACATTTTTAAAATCAGAAAAAAATTATTAAAGACAAGAAAAGTATATAGTTGAATCCCAAAGGTGGAGGTTGGGAATTTTTAATTGGTTTTATGCTACTTTCAAACCACTCGAAGAAAATTTATGATTATACCAAGCTCTGGGGAAGGCTCCATCTAGTGTATCTCGTATATTTTTTACTACAACCCTGAGATACTGTCACTGTTCTCATTATACTGTGAGCAAATCCTTCAGAGACATCAGGTGACTTGACCAAGTTCATAGAGCTAGAAAATGGTGGAGTTATGATTTGAGCCTGAGTTTGTTTCTAAAGTCGATTAATAGGAGCACAGACTGTTGAGTGGTTGAAATATAATTGGATCTGGAGAGGAAGTACTCCTATGGCAAGGTGTAGACAACAATTTTGTCTTTTCATACCTTGGCCCAACATACATCATTTGTCTCGTGAGTGGTCCATGTGTGAGTTCTGGCTTTGTAGCTTAATCACATTAAGTTATTGACAAGGGTCTGAAAGGAAGGAGGGTACTTGGAGGACAGGGTAGCAAGCAATAGGGTAAGTAGAGTAAGTATGAACTTGCCCTGTACCACTGACAATATTTTAACCCCCAAAGCTTGTTACCTCTGCTTTCTGATCCAGCTTGCGCAGACTCGTAGATGCTACTTCATCTTCGGAAACACCTGTCTTATCCCTTCACTTCCGAATAGAAAACCCTGCACACTCCCTTGATCAACTGGAGACAGATGTCACTGCTTCACCCAGACGGGCCTGCCGTGTCTCTCTGTTCTTTCTCCTTTGTTTTTTTCAAGTGAGATTTAATTTTCTGCTGTCAGAAGGAAAACCAATGAAATACACAAAGTAGAGGAAAGTTATTACTAAACCCTTTCACCAAAGACAATGATTTTATACATTTGGCTTTTATTTAGGGCCTTTGTGGGTTTGTTTACTTTGTACTGTTTCGTATCTCTAACTCAACTTTCCATTCTCAGCTCCTCCAACCCTCCACCCTGTGCAGATTGGCTTACGGTCTATACAATGACTTTTGTCCCTGGAACTTTAATTTCGACCATTTGTCCCCCACGTTAAAACTTCTACTCTTTCATCCTTTAAACTCTCTCCTCTATGATGTCTTCTCTCACCATTTCTGCCACTTTCCTGAATTTCCACAGCATCTCCATGGCCCTCGATCATATTTTACGTGTATTGTTATTGAACCTTTTTATTTTTCTTGTTTTTTAAAATTTTTTATTGTTATTGAACCTTTACTGAACCTTTCCTGTGTGTGCATCTTGCCCTTTCACCTAGATTCCTTAGGGCGGGGTTTGCAAAGTCCTACTGCACAGTGGGTCTCAGAAGGCCCTACTGTGAGGGCCTCAGCCAATAACCACTGAATGAGGAAACCCTTTGAGGGGCCTGAGCTGCGTAGCTAATGTTTGTTCTCATACACATGAGAAAATTTAAGAATAGTTCTTATTGCTAGTATGTTAACTCTTGAAAAATGTTTCCTTGGCAGGTGCAGGACGATTTCCTTAGAGACCGGAGCTCAGAATATCCAGATGTGCATCACCATGCTCCAGCTGTCCTTCAGTGCCGAGCACTTGGCCCAGATGTACATCTTCCCGTTGGCCTACGGACTCTTCCAACTGCTGGATGGATTTCTCATTGTTGCAGGTGGGTGAACTTTCGTGTTCACTTCACTGAAAATTCGTCAACCCAATTTAAGGATATTTTTTTCAGTCCCAACTTATGTGCACTGTCCCTGTGATATGTTTTTAGCCTGATATTTCTGGGGACAATAAAGTGCATGCACCGGATACTTTGACACAAACGGGAATTTCACACAGAAAAATACTTTTTAAAAATCTGAAAGTGAGCTTATAATTATAAACAAATACGCTTCACAAAAAATAATGCATTATCAGAACTTAGATTTCAGGCCACGTTAGACAAGGTCTCCATGAGCAATCACTGATCTCAAAAATGACATTTACTGAACTCAAGCATTTATTTGTTACATCTCTATAAAAGCCTTTAGGTCTCCCAAATGTCAAGTTCTTTCTTAGGTCTCCCAAATGTCAAGTTTCTATAACTAAGATTTGTCCTGAATAGCTGTGAAATATTTTTAAAATATAATACGTATACAAATATGTATTCAAATACTATAGATAAATACACACATACAGTGTATATGTATTTACCTGCCTATACAACCAAATGTACAATGATTTGGCAGTCATTATGTAGGTTTGCAGAAAATACGTTAAAAACTGTATGTACACATATGAATATACATTTTAATCTTTGGCCACTGTAAATTTTCACTATTGTCAGAAAAAAAACTCTGAGAGTGGTTCAATGATGGCTGATACAGCTGATTACATACTGATCACAGATATGACAAGCGGTATAACAATGTAAGGAATCCTTGGGGTTTAATTTTCCTACGGGATGAGTGAAATCCTAGCAGAGTCAATCTCCTAGTTGTAGGGCCCTGTTTGTCTTCCCTGCCACTGTGAGGCTGTGAGGGAAGCGTCATGTCCAATTCCGTCCCATTCTGTCCCAGCCCCAGAAGAATGCTGGGCTCAGTAAGCAACCCAGGAATCTGCTTTCCGGGTGAATGAATGAGCTGGCAGCAGCCTAATGAGTCAGTCTCATCAAAAATGGCCCCTTCCAGACAGAAAGAGCCCTCTGATACACAGAATCATTTTGTTGCCCAGTTTTCTCTCTTCTCCTCCTTTTTCTTGTGTATTTTTATGTACATGACACAAAGTAAACAGATCTCCAAAGCATTGACAAGTATACAATGTTATCAAATTTTGCCGTTTGCTAAAATGAGTCTCAAGACTGTATGTTTTAACACCTAGCATATCAGACTTTCAAGAGGAGACTGAAGAATAAACAGAGAAAAAAGACCCCACATCGTGCAGAAGTCTGCTCTAAGAAGAAATCCACTTCTTCCAAGGAGGCCAGCTCTTTCTTGGAAGTGAAAGAAGAAGGTGCTGTAACTCCTGGGCCATCGGGGCCAGAGGATTGCCACACAGCTCTTGAGGCAGCTGGCCACCTCTCTTCATGTGAATAGTGGGGACTTGCTGGGTAGACCGGGTTCCTTCCTCCTCAGTGGCCAGTAAAGACAGCGTGGAGCTGATGTGTGAATGTCCTTCGTAGAACCTGTGTGAATAAGTGTCAAATGTTAGATGACTTACATTTTTGTGTGGATTGTGAATTGTGATAGGATCACTTTTTGAGAATATTTTGTGCCCATTTCAGGAGTTCACACAATATATTTACTAGCTGCCTGTGTGTTCTTATCTTCCCGTGTGGTAAACAATACCTGGCTGCTTTACTTTGGGCAGGTGCTTTGGAAGACTGCAGAGGAAACACACAGCTCTCAAGGGCTTGAAAATCTTTTGTTCATTGTAGGTGCAATGCAAGGTTAGAGGCAATTTAAATAATACAGGAGGTCAAAAATTGAACGCTCGGTATTTTCACTGTTTAGAGATACACACATGCATATTCTTCTAAGCGATGTGTATACCTGTATCATTTAGAAAACACTGAGATCATCCTGTATCTTACCATCTGTAATTCACTTGATGACATATTATAGAACATCTTTACTTGTTCAGTGACCTACCTCATTCCTTAGAATAGTGGCTACATAGAAGTATTCCTTTGCACGGAAGCACTGTGACTTATTTAACCCACCCTTGTTCATGAGCATTGGAATAGCTTTCAGCTCACAGTGCTCTGACTCGTATGCAAGCATTTCTATGGGCTCACGTCCCACAGCCTGCACTGCCAGGACAGTTCCTCATTGAAATGTTGGACTGATTGCTGTCTGGTAATGTACTGCCTCAGTCCCCAAGCTTTTTGGCATCAGGGACCAGTTTCATGGAAGATGATTTTGCCACGTACAGGGGGTAGGGGTATGGGACGGGTGCAGAGCTCAGGCTGTGGTGCTGTGCCGCTGGTCCTAGCTGTGGAGTTGGGAACCATGGATGTGCTTAACTACCCAGAGGACGCACTGTCCCACAGTCTCATCAGTCTAGTGACAGGTTTCGATTTGGTAAAACATCTCATTTAAAATTACATTTAAAATGATTGAAGTACAGTATTTTTGTTAATCATTTACCTATTCATGTATTTGACTGCTTTTCTATCATATTTTCTATCATTCTTTTTGATTTATAGATTTTAACATGATAGTGACTATGTATTTGTCCTATGTATTGTCAGCATTTTACTCACTGTCTTTTATCTTTTGCTTTTCTATAATGTCTTTTGCTGCAGTTTTATAATTTTTACGTATTCACCTTTGTTAATCTTTTACAAAAGTTTTGACCTTGAATCTACCAAATGTTAGAATATTTATATTTTTTGTGTTGATTGTGTATTGTGATAGGATCTCTTTGTGACAATTTTTTGCCCCCTTTCAGGGAGTTCTTTTGGGGGCCTCATGTAGCATATTTACCAGCTGCTGTTTGTACTTCTTGTCTTCCCATGCAATAAATGGTACCTGGCAGTAGGTAAAACCCATCCTCTGTGTGATATTATTAAAAATATTTTCTCTTATATTTTTCTCCTGCTTTTGTGGACCAAATATGAATGTGTTCATTCCATTTGAAATTTATTTTTTCAGTATAGTGTGTTAAGAATCCATGTTTTAAAATAGTTAATTATCCAAACATCATATATTGAATCATTTATCTTTTCCCACTGATTTGAAATACCACGGCACTCTACCAAGGGTAACATAGTGAGACTCTGTCTCCAAAAGAAAAAAAGTTACATATTATTTGAATATATAATTTTTTATATAGTATGTTTCTGTTGGAACTCTGTTTCCATTTTGTGCTTTTTTTTGACATGCAGTCTTGCTCTGTCACCCAGGCCAGAGTGCCGGGGCCTCAGTCTAGCTCACAACAACCTCAAACTCCTGGACTCAAGCGATCTTCCTCCTTCAGCCTCTCTGAGTGCTGGGATTATAGGTGTGAGCCACTGTGCCTGGCTGCTTTGTTCCTGTTCTTCTATGTAAGTTTTGAAATGTGTAAGAAAGTATATTGTCTGAGATTTAAAGCTTTACAATTTAAGAATTCCCAATAACTTGTAGGTTAATATGATGATACTTTTTATGGCATTTTCACAACTATTCAGGAAGCCTTGGTGGCAGTGCAGAAGGAGCCCTGGAAATTTCAGCTCCAGAAGCACTTTTTATGTAGAACTATGCAGATTTGTGACATGATTGTCTCAACTGCTGCTTTGCTATTGGAGTTTCCACATTTATCCAGCTGATAAATCTTTATGTATTGAGAAGCTAGTCTGTGCTATGCACAGGCAAATGGGACACACAGAAGTAGTGAGGGCAGTACTCATACCTGCCCTCATGAGTAAATAATCTAGGGGGAGAACAGGCAACTGCAGGGACATGGTTAGTAGAGTTGCATGTTAGCAGAGATTCCCAGGGCTAAAATGAGCATTACTGTGAGTTTTTTTGTTTGTTTTTTTTGAGATAGAGCCTCAAACTATTGCCCTGGGTAAAGTGCCGTGGCATCACAGCTCACAGCAACCTCCAACTCCTAGGCTTAAGCGATTCTCTTGCCTCAACCTCCTAAGTAGCTGGGACTACAGGCGCTCACCACAACACCGGCTATTTTTTGGTGGTGGTTGTCATTGTTGCTTGGCAGTCCCAGGCCGGATTTGAACCCGCCAGTTCTTGTGTATGTGGCTGGCACCTTAGCCGCTTGAGCCCTACAGGCACCTAGCCCATTAGGGCTAGGTGAGTTTTAAAGAATCTATAAAAAATAAATTTCTAAATTGTTTTTCCACATGGGCACTTAAAACAAAGTGGTAAAGTTTAACACTGTTTTGAAAACATTAACAATATGGTCAGTATTTACCACAGTCAGGACATCTCCAAGAAGAGGGACATGTCTACCAGTGACCGTCCTTTAAGATAGAAACAACACAAATCAGTGTAAGGGTGTGAACTGCTATCTCCACGCACGGCGCTGAATCCACGCATGGCTTGTAAACATGTTACAGAGGAGAACTAGAAGTAGTGCAGCTGTCCAGGAGTCAACATGTTATCTTCAGGACAAAGAATGTAAGTAAAAATAAAAAAAGGCTTGGTGCCTGTACCCAGTGGTTAGGGTGCTGGCCACATACACCGAGGCTGGCGGGTTTGAACCTGGCCAGGGCCTACTAAACAAAATTGACAACTGCAACAAAAAAATAGCTAGGTGTTGTGGTGGGTGCCTGTAGTCCTAGCTACTTGGGAGGCTGAGGCAAGAGAATTGCTAAAGCCCAAGAATTTGAGGTTGATGTGAGCTGTGACGCCATGGCACTCTACCAAGGGTAACATAGTGAGATTCTGTCTCAAAAAAAAAAAAAAAGAATATAAGTAAAAGAAGATACCTTGAATAAGTTGCATTATAACTGGTATAAATAATTGCGAGTTGACAAAAACTCAGGCCTTATGAAACTCATGAGTGGGGCGGGCTGGAGCAATAATGTTAAGCAGAGTGCATACATCTGGAGAAGTCAGCTGGACAGCCCTGGCAGCAGAGTGAAGAAAGAACAGGCTTTGCCAGGGCTCCTGGTGGGAGTCCCAATGTTGGTATAGCTAGGACACCTGGAGCTGTGGGGTGAAGCTGGTCGGAGCTGAAATCAAATCCTTACCTTGGTTATTGGGGTAACCTTGGGAAGTGACAATCCTCCGGGCTTCAGTTTCCTTTCTTTAAAAAGATGATAATACATTCAATCCCAAACATGTTGAAAAGGAGGTAACGTGAAAACACCTGATACGAGGCGCGAGAAGTGATCAGTACGTGTTCTATCTCCCCTTTTCTTGTGCAGTCACAAATATTCCTGTGTAGAGAGGGCTCTTCAGCCTGACCCAGTTTAGGGAATCACATCTTAGTCACCAGCCTTTGCATGAACTTTACCTGTCAAGAGGAGCCCCTCCTCAATGTCCAGTCATCCTCATCCTGCTGGAAAAAACTTCCTTGTAAGCAAATAAATTAGCAACACGGTCAGTGTCTTGACGGTTTGGCATAACCTTTTGTCACATGTCACTTCTGACACTTCTTGCCAGGGCCCAGGACTGGCCAGGTCTGGGGCCCGGCTTAACTAGGTTCCAGACACGGACCGCTAAGTTACCCTGCTCAGGTTCAGTTTGTCTTAGGTGCCTGAGGGCTATCTACTTTAGCAGGAGAGAGAAAGAGTGTCTTAGAGAGAGTAAAGCAGTCTTCTTAGAAAAATAGATCTTAGTCTTTAGCAGAGCTTTGTAATCTTCAGCAAAGAGACACCGTGCTGGCATTCTGCAGGCAGGCAGGCAAGGAGACAGAGTTAGAGTAAACGGGTCTGTGATAGAATGCGCAAGCTCCTTGACTGCCTTCTCCTCCAGGCTAATATAAGACTAATCTTGTGCTGCTCAACACCACAGGTGTAGAGACTGCCAATTTACCACTGCTCTCATCTCGCGAACTCTCCTGCTTATTAGGAAAGCTAAATCCCTCTCTATGCCCTTTCCACCCAGGTGTTCCATAATTGAGCTATACAGGTATTTCTTATAACTCTCACTCCTCCTAGCCATAGGCTATATGGGCTGCAACAACCTTTGGAATGTACCTAATTTTGGTTGAATGAATAAAATTGTTTCTAAACCTGCCCCAAACTGAAGACTACTTTCAAATACTTAACTCTGACTCTCTTCAACAGTTACAAAGTCAGATAACTTTGCGGTTTAGTAAGATCTTAAAAGATTAACACAGTGTTAGTGATTAAGGCAGTGTTGTCACCTTTTTTTAAATTTAATTTAATTTTTTGAGACAGAGCCTCAAGCTGTCACCCTGGGTAGAGTGCCGTGGCATCACAGCTCACAGCAACCTCCAATTCCTGGGCTCAAGCGAGTCTCCTGCCTCTGCCTCCCAAGTAGCTGGGACTACAGGCACCCGCCACAACGCCTGGCCATTTTTTGGTTGCAGCCGTCATTGTTGTTTGGCCGGCCCGGGCTGGATTTGAACCCACCAGCTCAGGTGTACGTGGCTGGCGCCTTAGCCCATTGAGCCACAGCTGCCAAACCTTGGCTTCTACTCTTGTGAAATTATTTGTTTACCAGGGATGGTGTCCTAATGTTTCTCTAGAAATTAAGCTTTGCCCTCTGTCCAAGCCTAGATAGATATCCAGCATGTATATGTCTTTGTGTGTGGCACATGTGTTTGTAGAAGTCTGTTTTTCTATACTTTCTGCCTTGTGCTCGTCTCTTTCTAAGTGCCCCTTACCCAAAGGAGGAAAAGTTGATACGCTCGGCCCCAAGGCATTCACTGGATTCTGTATTTCATAGGCAAGTGTTATGGACTGAATGTTTAGTGTCTCTCCCAAATTCATATGTTGAAATCATCACCCCCAAGGCGATGATATTAAAAGGTGGGGCCTTTTTGGAGGTGGTTAGGTCATGAGGAGGGAACCATCCTGAATGAGATTACTGCCCTTAAAAAAAAACCCAGAGGGAGCTTGTTTGTCCCTTCTGTTAAAATGAGATTACAATGTGAAGCCAGCAGTTTGCAGCCTGGAAAAGGGTCCTCCCCAGAACCTGACCATGCTGCTCCCTGATCTTGAACTGCCAGCCTCCCGAACCGTGAGAACAATTTTTGTTGTTTATATGTCTCCAAGTCTTTGATACTATTTTACAACAGCCCAGAATAAGAGAGCAGGATACTGTGCTTTAAATGTCAGTACTTAATGCGTGGCATCCTATTTGTACTTCCTATCTTTAGCTGGTAAGCACACCCAAGCAGGTCCTGTCTATTTAGAACAGGCTAGGCGTGTTTCTCTTCTTTTGTATTCTGAATTGTGGTTTTGAGCTGTCTAGATAAGATCTGTCTGTCTCTTTCTTTTTCCTCTTTTCAGGTCTGCAGCTAATTGGTGACATAATGCCATTCTCTGTTTTCTCTCCTTATGTTGGTATTTTAGATTTAGGGGCGGGTGTGGGAAGTTCCATTTAGGTCTCCAGGACTAAGTCACATTCTTCTAACTTCTGCAGGACTTCAGCATTGGAATTGTTACATGATGATTTGGCTGTTAATAGAGGGGTAATTTTCTTACTGGTGACTGTCTCTTACCTATAGCTCTCTTGGTTGGAAAATGTGCGTGCAGGAGAGCTGAGTGGTAGGGCAGGAGTGGAGCTTAATACCAGTCTAATGCCATCTAAACCTCACCTTACATTCCTAAATATTGCTGTTCACTGGTGGGGCTGAGTGAGTGTAAACAGAGAGCCTGGAATTTGGAGTTACAGTGCTGGGTGGGAAGACTTTGGCAGCAGCTGGCTTAAACTGTGGCAGCACAGCTGCTGCAGATGGTATGGTGGGAATGGGGCCCTTGCTTGGTTTGGCAAGAAGAAGGGTTCATGTTGGGGTCAGGGCGAGTTTGACTGAGACTGTAGCCTGAACAAACCTTGTCTTGACAGGGGAGAAAAGTATTTCCTTGAGGCAAGGAGAACCCCTTGAAGTGGTACAGATTCAGTTTCAAACATTGTGAGCAGAATACCTGGGGAAAGAGCAAACCCTTGCTGGGTCAGAGACACCTAAACTCAGAATGACAGAGCTGTGGTGCTTGGGCCTTTGAAGGCTACGTTTTGCTGTTACAAAGCATTAGCCCCCCCTGCTTCCCTGCCTTGCCTTTCTAGTCCTTTAGTGAGAACCAATGGATTGTTTTGTTCTCCAAGGAAGATCAAGTCCTTTTGCAGCAAGAAACCAGACAGACACAAGGGATTGTTATTTTTTTTGATTTTTATTTTTTGATACTTTTCTTAGAGTAGTGAAGATTAACGGAGCCTCCGCATTTAAAGGGCAGAGGCAAACGAGGTTTGGGTGAGAAGCAGTTGTCAGGTGGCTGCTTTTCCTTGGACCCCTCAGGGTAAAAGAAGACCAACAACAGCCTCTCAAGTAAGTTGCCAAGACCTTGAGTTTCTGTAAGTCGTGGATTTGATGGAGTTCATTTTTATTTAATTTAATAAGCTCCAGTCTCCAAAGGTTTAACATGGAGTGACCAGTATACTGGCAAAACAGAAACCACAGAGAATTTCTTGTTTTTTTTCTCTTGCTTTTTCTGTCTATCCTCTCCCCCACCCCCCCATAACATCAAATCTCTGCTCTTGTCCACAACTGGCAATAGCAATGTAGGAACTGCTTTGTCTTGGGAAATGCTACAGGGACAGCTGTTACGTTTGGTTCTAAATTTTGAAGGGATGGAAATGGCCTTGACACTCAGGTATCTTACTGACGTTTTGAGGTTGAAATAATTTGAAAAGGTTGACGTTGAAAAATTTCAAAAGGGATGGGGGTAGGATTAACTTAACTTTGGTGGCACTGAAGGAAAACGTTCATTTCGGAGAAAGACCACCAGAGCCTGCGGCTGCAGAAAGCAGCCAGATCCCACCAGGCCTCTGTGCTTACCCTTGAGCTGGCACTGAGCAGAATGGAAGGGCGAGAGCTGTGGGCTCTAAGGTCATCTGATTCTGATGGGAATTTAACAATAAGGGGTGAGATTTAGAATTGTTTTAAATAATGGGTGAATTGAACTTTTTAAGATGATAAAGTGGCCTAAATTTCTTTGTTTTTTTTTTTGAGACAGAGTCTCACTATGTCATCCTCGGTAGAATGCCGTGGCGTCATAGCTCACAGCAACCTCAAACTCTTGGGCTCAAGCAATTCTCTTGCCTTAACCTTCCAAGTAGCTGAGACTACAGGTGCACACCACAATGCCTGGCTATTTTTGTTGTGTTGTTGTTGTAATTGTCTTTGTTTAGCAATCCTGGGCTGGGTT